>JAVKPL010007261.1:0-289299 GCA_032173675.1 Gastrolobium villosum | reverse complement strand
CATTTTTCCCATAAATAAATGGGTTAAAAAAAATAAAATTTGGCATGTCACAACTCACAAGGGATAAAATTATATCCTATCCACCCATAATAAAGTGGGGCCATCTTAGGAAAAATAGAGTGAGAGAAAAATTAGTCTCACATTTTTAGGTATATATGAAGGGATATAATATTGTTACTAACTAGTAATGTTACCATTTAGGTATGTATGAAGCATATAATATTGTTACTAACAAGTAATGTTACCATATCTTAACCTGTAAATTAATAATTAAATAATAAATTGGATTTGTGGAAATAATAACCGTTGATTCATAAAAATCAATGGTTAAGATTTGATAGTAACATTATTTGATAGTAACATTATCCTAACCCATCTATGAAATAATATTTTTTCTAGAATGTGAGAAACTTTAAACCATATATAAAATGTAAATTTTGTGTAATGTGGTTAATCTGGCTTTATGTTCCATTGCGGAGTTTTAAAAGTAAAAATAAAAAATAAAAGAAAGTAATGTGTAAGTGTGTAACCTTTGCTGATGGTTAGAAGCTTTTTGAGGAGCTTTGCTTTATTGGACAAAGGTTAATGCCTTTTGGCTCTTTTAACAGAAAGGGACGGTTGAAAGTTTTTTGCGCAGAAATTGGAGCCACCGTTGCCTTTTACTTTTCCTTATACCTTGCGTGCACTTTGAAGCTATTCTTAACTCTTTGTACATTGTTCTACATTAGTTTATAGTTGTATTTATATTATAAGTGGGAGATGAAATTGATATGTGGTTTCTTTTGTGTATTATTCAATTGATATCATCATCTTTTAGTAATTATTTCGTCTTTTAACCTTTGACTGATGATGTACATCATGGCTTTGTTTGTGCAGTGTTATCCCAAGAAGTCTCATGCCAAGAGAGGTAAAACAGTGTCCCTTTCTATTTTACTGTCTTTTAGGTAGTAATAATGACTTAAACAATTTTGTTAAACTCAAAATGCTATTGGTATTGACTCACAATATGTATTAATATCAATATGGTATCAACAACACAATTATCCCAAACTCAGATGGGGTCGGTTCTTATATATATTAAGGGTAAAGGATCTCTCAAGTCTGGAGATAAAGTTATCTCCAGTGAGCCAAAACGAAACGGAAATCAAGGTGTTTTTGTAATTCTAATATATTGCATGGTTATATTAGTTTTTAGCATTATATTTTTTTAATCTTATACTCCAAAACGACGTCGTTTTGAGCTCAACCTCGAATAATTTTATTTCCGGTGATCGGAGATACTTTTTCATATATATTAATATGAATGTTGTAAATGCAGATAACTGGTGATCCTATTGGAGAAGTGAGAACCGTATCTGATATGCACCAAAGGAAAGCTGAGATGGCTCGTCAAGCTGATGCCTTTATTGCCCTTCCCGGTATGGATTTTAACTACATTGACACAAATACACAGCAGAAAGAATAGGCATAGTCATGTGAAGTAGGATTTATTGGTATTCATGTCTTGTTATTTTCAATTTTTAAACATTAGGTGGATATGGAACTCTTGAAGAATTGCTTGAAATCATTACATGGGCTCAGCTTGGGATCCACAGCAAACCGGTAAGAATTATGTGACATAATTTTTCTTTATTATTGTATATTAGGGAGGTACTAATAGGGATGTGCATGGGTCGAACCGAACCGGTTTTTTTGAAAAACCGAACCGAATTGGTTTAAATGGTTCGGTTCAAAAGTGGTTCGGTTCGGTTCAAAAGTGGTTCGGTTCGGAAGTGGTTCGGAACCGGTTCGGAAGTGGTTCGCAACCGGTTCGGAAGTGGTTCGGGTCGCCCCTCTTTTGAAAAGAAAAAAAATAAAAATTTATAAAATAAAGTTATAAAAATTAATTTGGTTCGGTTTGAAAATGGTTCGGTTCGGTTCGAAAACGGTTCGGTTATGAAACCGGTTCTAAAAACTGGTTCGGTTCTTAAACCGGTTCTAAAAACCGGTTCGGTTCATAAACCGGTTCTTTAAAAACCGGTTCGGTTCATGAACTGGATTTTAAAAACCGGTTATTTTATGGGGCGGTTCGGTTCGGTTCATGGTTCGACCCACTTTTTTGGTTATTTTGCACATCCCTAGGTACTAATGACTTTAGTTACAAGTTTCGTTGACCATAATTATTGTCATACAACTATAGCCGTAATAACATATAATATGTAACCTAGAGTGATGCCTGAAAGGTGGGAATGGAATAATAAAGTATTGTAAAAGAAATTGTAGCTTTTGAAATTTAACAAACAAGCTTCACTTGCCTTTTGTGATCTCTCTATAATCAATTTTCTGCTATGTAATTATAAAATATTAAGAAGTCAAATTCAATTTATTAATATTGGCCTTTTTAATTATTCGGACAGCACTTGCCTTAAGCAACTTTGCTTCCACATGATACATGATATACGTGTTCATTCCTTGTCTCCATATTTTGATACCATTGTTCTACGTATAATCAATTGTCATGTTACATTTCTTTTCTTTCTTTTTTTGCTTAGTTAAATGTTTTATCAACTTGGGACAACATCGGGAAGGTTCTATTAACACCGATACATGTGGGATATTTGATTCACTGATTCACATGTGAAGATAGTCTCGGATTTTGTTAAGATAATCGTTGGCACGTTACATTATTTGATGTTTCTCCGTGTGAATTGGAGAAAAGATATTCTATAATGAACTTATTATAAAATAATTAAGGAACAACACAAAACAAATAAAGTTGTTGGTCAATGGAAGACTACTACAAAAGGTAAACATATATGGGTTTTATAATTATCATGTTGTAGAGATAAAAAGTATGTGAGATCCATATGTTAGAAAAAATTATGTGTAGGATTCACATCAGCACGGAAATCGAAGGATGTGTAAGAAGATTGTAATTCTCATGTTAAACGAGAATTATAAAACCCAACATATATAGCTATTATATTAATGTAACATAATGTTTGGTTATCAATTATTTTGTGGTGTAGGTGGGCCTTTTGAATGTAGATGGATTTTACAATTCCTTGTTGTCTTTCATTGACAAGGCCGTTGATGAAGGCTTTATCTCCCCAAAGGCTAGACGCATTATCGTGTCAGCACCCACAGCCAAACAATTGGTGAGGGAGCTAGAGGTGTGTGAACATTGCTCGTCACTTTTTAATTATGAAAATAAACAATGCTTTGTGGTTCAGAATTCAGGAAGATGATTCATTTCATTTGAATAAATCATATTTAATGTATAGATATTAATTGTTAATACATGTTGCTAAATCAAGTGGGCCATTATGGTTGATTGTGCTTGCTGAGCTAATAATCATTTAATGTAATGTGAAGCAGGAACATGTACCTGAGCAAGATGAAGTTGTATCCAAGTTGGTGTGGGAAGACAGACTAAATTACGTGCCTGGATCAGAAGTTGCCATGTGATGTAATACTTAAGTGGGCGATTGATGAATCATGGTTTTTGGGTGTTTATCTTTTTGTTCTATTATAAATGTATTTCGGGTACATAATAGTTATATATGGGCATAGGAACCGTAGAAAGTCAATACAATGATGTCCTTTTTTGTTTTTCCAACTTATGTCGATGCCCCTAGTATACAGAAAAAATTAGGGTAGTTTAAAAATATGGAAAATCTTCAATGAAAGTCATGTTTACCATTGCCTTTGCAACGAGTTATGAATCATTTAGGCCGTTTGGTATGCGGTATTTTTTGGGATTTTTGGGAAATTAAATTTTTTAAAATTTTAAATTTTTGAATATTATCATAAATTGGATGTAAAAATTATATTTTTGAAAATCGAGATTTTCGGACAAATAAAATTTTTTCTCATACCAAATGTCCCAGAGAATCTTTTTTCTTTTTCTCGTACTTTTTTAATTTTAATTTTTAAAAAGGGAAAAATAGTTATCCTTTTAAATGATACAATTTATATTCTTTCACTCTCATAAAAAATTGGGATTCACACCTTTAATTTTTTAGTCCACTCTCCCTCTCTTCCTTTATTTATCTCTTTCTCTCTTTTAAAATGACATAATTTTTCGTCCTTTAAAATGATACACAGTTTATCCTTTTAAAAAAACATCAACGTAATTTTGGATTTCATTTGTAATGCTTCAATAGAACATTCTGGGTTTCGTTTATCATTTAAGAAAGATGGAAATAGCTTATAACAAGTAACAACAATAATACGACAATAAATCGGCCATGCCACAACATTAATATCATTTTCCTTAAGAAGCAGTAATTTAATAGTTGTTATCATTTCTTTAAACGAATTTTTATAATCATTCATCATTGTTAATTAAGTTGGTTGTGGTCTTCATTTGTGAGGAGAATTTTATTTTTGCGTGTCACTAGGCAAATTAAACGTAAGAGAACTGTCCCACCGAAAATATATATAATAATATAACTGTGATGTAACACATTACATGTGAGGCACATGATTTGTAGTAAATTGGCAATTACCTACTAAATGCATTTGATTTAATTAAACAAATCAGATCAAATCTCATCCAATCTAATTGGAAAATTCCTATTCACCGACCATCATACACAATGAGGTTAACTAATTTCATTGTTCTAAAGTCCTAATTCAATAAGAAACTAAAGAATTCCCAACTACTACCAGTAGGTCTTTATCTGGTTTGGCTGTTAGCTTATAACTGATTCAATAATCTTCTGCACCAGCTATGACAAGTATAATCAAATAGAGAAATATATAACAAAGGCTTCCGTGAAATATTTATTCTTATCTATCTTTTAAATACCATCCAACAAATTTGGAATGATAAGGATATCTGAGTTACTTTATTTTATGAAAGCTGTGCAAAACAATATCCAACTTTAAAAAGATATACATAAGATCAACTACTATATGAGCATACTTAATGCAGTTTTATGATACAATATTCGAGCTCCATTTAGTATTGGTACTTGAAAAAAAATTAAAAAATGAGGCTCTAATATCTATCTCGCGAATTATTTATCTAACCATCTTATTTTTCATTACAAAAATCCCAAACTGGACTTCATGGAATATGCAGACTGCAATACTCTAAGGCAAATGGTGGGGATAACGATAGTTTAACTTATAACATCACATGAACTAGGATTTTGTCCTATGTATGAAATTTATATAGAGCAAGCGGCATGTTATTGTGTTTGGGGACTTTCACCAATGACAAGGCAGCGCATAAAATTTTGTTGTATCTAATAAAGATATCACAGATATACAGAGATTCCCTTTTGTGATTTATTAATTTCTTTTTAATGTTTTCTCATATTCTAAAATATACCAAACAATTCCTTTTAGCTAGGGAATTTCGTGGCTGAAGACCAACTAAAAGCACTAAGCCAAAAACAGAGTGGCACACTGTGCAGAGTGCATCAAATGTTCTGTAGACTATCATCCAACTGATTATTTTCTTCTATATCAACCTAAAAATTCTACTGAAAGCAATGCAGAAAGGGAACGAGTTCTATAAGTTGTGATGCTTTTTAGAACACTAACACTTGCTAGTTGTTAAGTAAGACACAGTTTAGTATTAGGGGTGGCAAAAATGAGCCAACCCGTCGGGTTGGCTCGTAACCCGCACAAAACGAGCCGGGTTGGATTGGTAAAAATGAGCTGTCAGCTCGATTTAGCCCGACCCGAGCTCAAACGAGCCAGCTCGCGGGTTGAACGAGCCAGCTCGCGGGTTACTCTCTCTCTCTTTTTTTTTTAAGGGTTATGTTTGCTTAACTGCCCATTTCATTGATGTCAATTGAAAGCTGAATAATAAAATTATTTCCTTCCGTCACATGCCTCCTCCTCGTACTGGATTTGAATTGACTCATAAAATATTTGGTTTGTTAAAGAAATGGGGCATACAAAAGAAGATTTTTACCATTATTTTGGATAATGCATCTGCAAATGACTCTATGGTTGGTGGTTTGAGAAGCCAATTGAATATGCAAAAATTGTTGTTATATGATGGGAAATTTTTTCATGTGCGTTGTTCTGCACACATATTGAATTTGATTGTTCAAGATGGATTGCATTGAACAAGTTGGTGGTGAGAACGTTATCCATTAGACAATCAATAGTTTTGGCAGTATTGATAATTTTATACAGCAGAACAAATCACAAAAATTAAATTTTTTGAGCCAACCCGCGAGTCAATATTTTGAGCTAACCAACCCGCGAGCCAACCCACTGGCATCATTTCGAGCTAACTCGCGAGCTTTTTTTGAGCCAACCCGCGAGCTTTTTTACGAGCCAACCCGCGAGCTGATTATCGAGCTAACCCGCGAGTCAACCCTAACCCGGCTCGGGTCGAGCCGGGTTGGATTTTCTGGCTCATTTTTTTTTTTCGAGCCAACCTGACCCGACCCGTTTTTTTCGGGCTGAATGCGGGTTGGGCCGGGTCGAGCCGGGTTGGCCCGTTTTGCCAACCCTAGCTGTAATTAGCTAAATTTGGTGTTTTTTTAACACTCGTGTGCATCCGAAAAATTACCTTATTATGGTCTCAAGCGCTAAAAGACTTCTCCACAGTTATTCTTAATGCGATACTTACACAATTACCGGTTTGGATCAAAGTCCAGTAACAGTAGCATAAGTTATACTTGCTAAAACAGCAAAATTACTAAGAATAAAGTTTGGGATTTATTTATCTCGCATGAGATAAACAGATACAATTTAGTGGTGTCCACTATTTAAAAAAATAAAATAATGAATCCCAATAATTTTGTCTCTGTTAATTATCTCATGCAACATAAGATAATTATTTTCCATATCATTTACAATTATCCCTTCACAATGTTTCAGCTCCCGCTATACTCCCACTTAATTAAACCTAATGTCACCTAAAAACATTGGTTTTATTTCAAGCCTGTACCAAACAACATATTATTATCACAATTTGTTCTCGTTATTACACATTGATAGACTTCAGTCAAACCTTGCCAAAAAATCAAATTAAAGAAATAATAAAGGATAATAAATAAACATCCATCATTCACATTATCCTTATTATAGAGATCCATATGTGAAATTAAAGGTTTATCATCTATCATTTAACATGACCAAAAAAAATTTCTTACACACACAATAATTTGTGGGGCCCGCAGCAAAAAAAAAAAAACTCTGGCATGCCAAACGAATCTCTATAACATAACACAATTACTTTTCCTACAACATAACTCTTATAAAACCTGTGAAATTAATCTCTTATCATTGTCGTATAGTTTTGCCAGGTGGCCTACATCCAAGCCTTTACAATACCACTACACCACTTTAGTATCACCATGGAATTTCATGATGACTTACTCGTGCATACACACACATATATAAAGATCATCTGATAATTGTTAGATCAAAAAAGATCAATGACTCTGAGAAATAACTTGTCCACACTATTTCTCTCTATAAATCTTCAATCCTTTAAGAAATATAAGCATGCAAGGACTGGATCAAAATAAACGGTCCTTCTCCCTTTACATGCAAAAATAGAGAAACTATGGTCTCTCCTCTATATGGTGCAGTCAAAAGAAAATTGGAACAAAAGAAGATTCTTGATCTTACCTGGTTCGAAGAACACCCAAATCCTTAACCAACTTTTTTTAACTCTGCCAAAGAGGTTGCTCCAAGTTGTTCGGGTGTGTTCCTCCATTTAATGTTTGGTGGCTAAGCATACACTACATTTATGGGTGCATGACTAAATGTCTTAACAACCACCTCAATGAATGTTACACACCTCCTTATTAATGTAGATTCTAGAAGAAAGTGTAAAGTTATTTTCACCATTATAAATCATATGAAACCTATTGTAATAAGTGGAGATATTTTTGAGAATTTGAAATCCTCTTAAGAGAAGTTTGAGTGTCAGGCCTCTGTGAAAAACAACATGTAACCACCATTGTTGGTGATATTTGTACCCTTAGTGTAATTAGAGAATTTTGAATTCTTTGTAATCCTACCATTCATAGAGGAAGATTTTTCTATACTTGATCCCATGAATTTTACTTCTTTGTATAAGAGAAGGTTTTTCATGTTAAAATTTATTGTGTTTTCCTTCCATATTCATTTTTGCATTTCTCTTGTTCTCTACGTTTTGGCTAAGGTGACTTCAGGGCAACCTCGAAGTGTCGAGCTACGAGCTGGACACACCGACCTAAAAGTCGCTTCAGCGCTTATTGAGGGACCAGGTCACAACACAAGTATCAGACTGTTTCAATTTTGTTTTTCCCCCACTTCCAAGCCCTTCAAGACAAGATGTCTCGGCCAACTACAATGAGGATGAGGATAATGAGAGGAGAGGAAAATAAATAGGGTTGGGTTGGTTTCCTACAATGATTAGAGGCTTGAATGGAAAAAGAGAAAAGAATTGGAATTCATATTTTTTGAGTATAACTTAGGGTATCGCTCGGCCTACGGCTGAAGATTAATCCACTCAAAGTGTAGGGATCACCGAAGTGGAGCGAATTCATATTTTGAATGTGAGGAAAGAAGGAGGTATGGCTGAACTTGTATAAGAAAATCGCAAAGAAAAGAGATAGAAGTCTCGGCATGTTGGAACATTATTTTTTTTTTTTTTTTTCAAAAGCTTGAAAATTGATTTTGAAGTAAAAGTTATATTTATTTATTAGAATATGATTAATGATTTTTTATAATTATAATATTACTATCGTAAAATAATTAAAAAGAAATTGAATTTATTTAAAAATATCATTAATGAATTTTGGGTAAAGTTCACTAATATCCTTGTGGTTTGCTTCAAAATCATCTATGCCCCTGTGATTTTTTTCTATCACATATGTTCCTATGCTTTGTAAAAAATAAGAAACCACAGGATCATATGTGATAAAAAAAATACCTTTTTACAAAACACAGGAGCATATGTGATAAGAAAAAACCACAGGGGCATAAATGATTCTGGAATAAACCACAGGAGTATTGGTGAACTTTACCCGTGAATTTTTATAATTTCAAAATTACCATGGTAAAAAGAGACTAATTCTTGTCTTTTTAAAGTATATAAAATTGTATCATTTTAGTCAAAATTATTATGTTTTATGGTGAGAGAAACAGTTCCACAATAGAAATCATTGCAGGAGAAAATGAGTTTTTTAATTTAAATATTAAATAAAAATAATAATTTTAACTAAAATGGCTGGATATATATTTTTCCCCAATAAAAATAACAAAACATCTCTAATTTTTTTTTTTTAGTTTGGAAACTACAAAATTATTATTATTATTTTGGGAATTATTTTACAAAAACAATAAGTTTTACACATGTTTTTTTCTTTTAAAAACTAAAAAACTGTTTTTATTATATATATTTCCTATTTTGAGAGAAAAAGATAGATAAAGAAGGAGAGAGAGTTGAAAAAAAATTAAAGATGTGGGTCTCACCTCATTATGATAGTGAAAGGAGATAAATTATGTCATTTTAAAGGATAAACACTTTCCCTTAAAACATAAATAAAAGAACCACAATGCACTTACTGGAATGCTGTGTTGTGTTTCAGATAGTAACTAACTCTCCCTACGACGGTGGAACCCTTGTGCTAAAACCGGCCCTTAGACTTGTTTTGGATGGATGGATTGGCCCTTAAACGGCCTATTTGGCTATTTCCCCTCTCCCTTACACAACAAAACAAAACTTAATATCAAAGAAGATTAAGGATATTCTAACTATAAAAAATTATTATTATTAACTTACTAGCTATCACATCACCATTGGATCTATGAGAGAGAATGTTAAAAAGTCTTTGAAGAAAGAGAAAATATTAATCTAATTGTGATTAGATAGATCGTAAGTTGATAGTGGAAGATTTTGATAGTGAGAATATCCCTCCTCATCAAAGAACATCTCTCATTTTTTCTCCAAATAATCATTTTTGGCCACTGCTCCCATGTTTCCTCGCGTTTGGCTCATTCACTAACATGTCAAATCGTTTGTGTCGTCACTTCACACATTCTAGATTCTGGAACAGTGACCATTGTGCCACCGTCCCCACACAAATTTACCTAAATGTCACGCTCTTGAACTAATTTTCCAAACTGCCATGCAGGCAAGGTCACTTGCAGCAGTAACGAACTATGCATGATGATGTGTCAGGAAACTGGTGATGTCAGAGTTCGCTTCTGACACAGGCGACCTCTGTTTTAACTAAGTTCGCCTACCATGTAGGCGACCTTCATTTTTATTATTTTTTATTTTTTTTTAAATTTGATACTTGTTATCTACTAAAAATGTGACACGTCAGCAAACCGAGTTCGCCTGTGTCAGAAGCGAACTTGCCCCGTGGCAGATTGGGAAATAACACTGTTCGGATGACATTTAGGTAAAAAAGTTGGTGAACAGTGGCATTTTGGTCAGTAGGCGAACTTAGTTAAAAACATAGGTCGCCTGTGTCAGAAGCGAACTCTGACACCACTAGCTTCCTGACACATCATCATGCATAGTTCGCTACTGCTGCAAGCGACCTTACCTGCGTGGCAGTTTGGAAAATTAGTTCAAAAGCGTGACATTTAGGTAAATTTGTGTGGGAACAATGGCACAATGGTCACCGTTCCTTTCATGCTCTAGAGCAAGCACTTTCGGCCATTTTTGCTATTGCATTCTCATAAACTCTCTCCTTTTAGCACTTTACAAATGACACACCACTAGCTTTTTTCCACCGAAGTACACGGCAAAAACCATCACATTACACCCTATACTTATCATTGAAGAGTCCTGATTCATCTTATACCAATCCAGCTCGATTGATATTATCAGCGAGGTAAATGAATTAAAAGGGGACAAATTTTAGCTTTATCATTAACCCATCAGTCTACCTACCTAGGCCGAACATACATGGTTATTCTTCACGAAATGTCCATCCAACTCCACCAGTTCAACCTTTCCTGAATAAATTCAAAAGGGTATGTTGTATGTATATCCCATGATATTATTACCTTACCGCAAATCCCCAACTAACACAATGTTCAAGTATGCCTGAACAAACAAATACCCGTAACAGAAGTGTCAAAGATTTGACCCAACTTGCTCGGAGCATCAGCCAAAACCTGTCTCAACGTTGTCTTCTGTCAGGTCAAGTGGCCGTAAAGCTGGAAGTGAGGCTTCTAATTGCTCCCCCCTTTACCATTGCTCATTAGGTCCACTCATTGAAGTGGACAAGAGCATTCTGGTTTTCTCTAAGCTTTGGGATAGTGGACTTGAGGATATGGATGTCAAAGCTAAGCACGGAGGCCCTTACTCTTTTTATTTATAATAATTAAGCAAGATTTGGATGATGATGCTAAGTAGCAAATTCTGGCCCAAAACCTCACCATTTACCAGAATTGCTATGGACAAATACCACTTCAACACTCTCCCACAAGAAGTTCTAAAATAATAATTAAAAATATATATACTTCAGCATACAGGAGTAGTTGTATGTCTCAGCTCAAGAAATTTTAGATGCTGTTGCTTGTTTTAGTAGAAATTTAATATGAATTTTTTCATTTAAACTTTATTTTCACTCCCTTTTTTAGCTTCTCATTTTCATTTTATCAAAGTGACAATTTCCCACTTTGCAAGGGTTGATAACAAGCCTCTCGGCAAAAAGATATGGTTCTGATACAAACATGAGATACAGATACCATTATCCAAAGAAAATTAATACATAGTACACTATCCAAAGAAATTTCAAATTAATACATAGTACACTTCAAAATACAGTACAGCAGCATGCATTTATTACCACACCCTGAGGCTCAAAATTTAAGGACTAACATTACATTAAATCAAGACCCTTTCACAGCCCACTAATTGATACAGATACGCATGGTTACTCATAGCTATTATACTCGTTACACCGCTGCAAAGTATTCTTTGCTAAGTTTAGGGTCTGGTTTCATGGACTTTTCCCCAGGCTTCCACCCAGCAGGGCAAACTTCATCTGGGTTCTCCTGCACATACTGTAAGGCCTGCAAGACCAATGCACATAAAGGGGGAAAGAAAATTATGGAAACGATAGAAAGTAAAAAAAAAAAAAAAATGGAAATATTCTAAATGTCTTTCAATCTTGGTCTTGTCCTAATTAAGTATAATTTACCTGGAGTGTTCTCTTTGTCTCATCAACACTTCTACCAATTGCCAAATTGTTAATGGTAGAATGCTGGATAACCCCTTCCTTGTCAATAATGAACAATCCTCTCAATGCAATTCCCTATATCATTGGATATATTTGGAGTCATTATGAAACAAGTCCCAAAAAGTGGAATGAAAGGCAATAGTTTCAATACCAACATCTGACCGCTTGATACTACCTACTAAAGCTGTTTACTAGACAGCATCCTAAATTTCATTCCAGAGAACATTGAAACTCAAGCATAAAATAAAAGGGTTGAGAAAGGAAAAAGTACGGCATAGTTCAAGTCCTTAAAAAACCAAATAAAAACTTTGAGTTGATAACTGGCAAATTATACAAAGGGGAGACACTGCCTCATAAGAAACATAATATAACTTTACTGGGTCCGTTAAGAGAGAGAAGAGACAACAGACAAACTAGACCTTTGCTGTATTCTTATAATCCAGTTTTACATAAGTAGCGATTTTGAGAACTAGTTTCGTGTCAGAACATACCTGATCAGGAATAAGAACACCATAAGATTCCGATATGGATTTGGTGACATCAGAAATCAAAGGATACTTCAAGTCACCAAGACCACCTGACTTTCTATCAGTTTGAATCCATGCAAGGTGCGAGAACTACAAATAATAACAGCATCACTAATCAAGAAGAAACAAACTCTGGAATTCCCGTTAGATAGGCTATGGCACAGACATGAGAAACATATAGAACCTGTTAGATTCCAACACAAAGAACCTTGTTGTTCAAGGACATGTATGCAAAGTTCTTTTGCCTAAAGTTAGGAGTACCATGAATATCATTACATCCATAGATCAAGAATATCAAATTTCAATTATCTAAGCTTGAGTGAAGTTTAAACTCAGATATTTCCCTTCTCATTTATTTATGAAGTAATTTCCTCTTGACCATACTCTTACTCTATACAGCAAGCTTTCAGAGATAAATGAAAACACAGAACACAGCAAATTTTAACTTTTACCAATTATGCTAAGAACTAATTATCCCTTTAAAACCAATACTTAAACTGTATGAAGGCCGAAAGTAGACCTAATCCTTTGCATATGCTTTATTTTCTTCACCAGCTAATACAACATCAGGCAAAAATACATATATATATATACACATACATTAACTAAGTCAGCAATAATGATAAAATTAACAGGTCAAACCAACTCACCACACTGTCAACTGAAACACCCAATATCTCAGTATTTAGTTCCTCAAACTCTCCATGCCGGTCACTAAAAGCAGTGATTTCTGCAAACAAGTAGCAGAATTTTATGTTGGGAGGCTAACGAAAGATAAGTATACGCGAGTGGTGGAGCGAGGGAGGGGCTAGTAAGGTCGTTCAAAATCTTTATAGTTGCGCAAATTTATATAAGGGAAATGTACTTCTTTTGCTGCAAAAAAATGCAATCATTATAACTATGTATTCCCCAAAATACATACTTATAATCGGAAAACTGTTTTTTTTTTCTCTCTCTCCACTTCAGCAGACAACTTCTGAAGAGAAAAAAAAATAAAATAGCTTTACAATTATAACTATGTATTTCGGTTGCCGCAACATAAGAAAAAAAGGGACCCTTTATATAAACATTTAAAAGTGACCATTATTTCTAATTTTTCATTGCTCGCCCCCTTCAAGATTTTCAAACAAATCGTGTCATATAAATAGTTATAACTTGAAAGAAAAAATCTACATTATAATTTTTCCCCTCCAAAATTTTTTTGAGGCTCGTCATTGGTAAATGCACAACTATCTCAACCTAATTATAGTTTACTAAGATGTCAACTAACCAGTGGGACAAACAAATGTGAAGTCCAATGGGTAGAAAAAGAGGATAACATATTTCTTCCCAATGTATTCAGATAGCTTCACCTGAAATAACAATGCTATTAATAAAAAAACAAAAAAAAAGAAGAATAACCAGATAAAACAAAACAACATTTTCGCAAGCTAAGAATTAGTAGTTATATTCTACCTTGATAAACTCCTGATCAAAAACAGCTTCTGCTTCAAAATCAGGTGCTGTGTTCCCAACTAATGGAAGCTCACTCTATTATTTTCCCCCAAAAAAATAGAAAAGAAAAAACAATATTTATACTTCAGAGGCAGAGTAAGTAACTTCAATTAAATAATGAGGCAAAAGGGAAAAATGGGTAATGAAAATTCTTACAGAGGCCTTGACGAGGAAGGTGTTGCTACGGCGAGAGTGAGAGGCGCGATTGATGGAAATGGAGAGTGGTCGTGAGAAGGGTCTTGGAAGAGCAGTGACATTGAAGGAGTTGGGGGTGGAAAGAGTGGGTTTGGGAGAGAAGAGAGCTTTGGGGTTTGAAGAGAAGAGAGAGAGAGTTGCAGAGGTAGCTGAACATGCCATTGGAATATTCGAATTGGAAGAGAAGGGAAGTGAAGGGAACTATGAGGTTTAGAAGAGATTGAAGGATTGGTTGAGATTTTTAAAGATAAAGAAGTGAAAGCTGAGAAGATACCACCGAGGTTGGTTGAGAAATGCTAACCCAACATGTGACAACATATAAAATAAAAAATTTAAAAATAAAAATAAATGCTATTTGGGCCACACGGGGCATTCTCACCATTTTGTTCCTAATTAATTATTTAATAATCATCTTATCCCTCACTCGTAATTATCTACTAATCTATCTCTCTTTAGTTGATTAAGCCAAAAAATTAATCGATTAAATGGTTAAAATAGGCAAAATTTGTTGACTTGAAGATTTAGTCGATTAAATCTCCCTATTTAGTTGATTAAATCTCTCTATTTCTTATGATAAAGAAGAGAATTTAATCGATTAAAGAGGGACAGATTGATAGATAGTTTATAATCAGGAACAAAATAATTATTAAATAATTAATGAAGGGTAGAAGGGTGAAATAGTTTACGTTGTGGCATTCCAAGTTAATGAATCTTTTATTATTTTATTATTTTAATCTAGTAAAAATTTTAAGATGTATAAAAATAAAAAACAATTATATTTAGTTTAAAATATATAACGCATTTGATTAACCAAACAGAAATAAAAAAATTACACTAAATAAAGAAAATATTTCATCCTTTTATTATATTTATTCTCTTTAAAAATTATTTTTGTTCCTTCTTATTTTAAAAAAAATCGCTGAAATATTAATTTCTTAAATTTTATCCCTAATATGAATAAGTGACAGAAAATAATAATAAATTGATAATAATATTTTAAATATCTCAATGAAAGACTGCAGTAAAATGAACTATTTTTTTATAATTAATATTATTTCACGACTTTTTATATTGTTAGTCTATGATTTTTTCCGTCATTAGTATTTAAAAAATCCATTTTCTAAAAAATTATAAAATAATTATTTATCAAAATTGAAATTATTTTAAAAACGTGGGCATATCTCTTTATCCCTCTCACACACACACTATCAGTCCGTATAAACCAGTGTATAAAAACTTGGCCCGGCCATCGACCCGGCCGGGGTCACAGGGTCATAGGTTTAACCGGGGGGTCACGGGGTCATGGGTTCAACCGGAAGGTCACGAGGTCACTACGCTGACCCGGTTTTATATATTAAAAAAATATAAATACATATATCCTATATGAAAATATTAAAAAACAAATCACCAATCATCGAATATTTAAAATATACTTAACATAATTCATCAATTACAATCACAAGTCAATACTACACAACCTAATTAAAGTATGAAGATACCAAAGTACAAAACTCATATTCTAATAATACCAAAGTATCAAGATATCACAAGTCTAGGTGACCCCCTTTAACCCCTCTGACCCGGGAGTCACTGAAACCCGACGGGGTTTTGGGGGTCGGAGGGATCGATGTGCATATAGAGTCCAACTTGTGACCCCGACCCTCAGTGGGGAGGGGTCAGGGTTGACCCGGGTCAACCCGGGGTGGGGTGGGGTTTTAAACACTGGTATAAACTCTATCATGAAAAGAACAAAAAAAAAAATGCATTTTAAGTTATAACTGGGCTTCCCTCCTCTCAAGCCCAAGGCCTCTCACGCTATTCAACACATCTTTCTCCTCTTCAAATTTTACGTATGGGCTTTTTGACCTTTGTAGCCATTTTTTAATAATTAAATATCAAATTAACCCTATTTATAAACTATTTCAAAAATATAACCTCTTCAGAAAACATAACACTAATTTGTCCCTGTTTGACCGTTGACCCCCCACCCTACCCGGGTATATTTCTTGAATCTGAAAAAATATTTGAATTATTTACCCGGGTAGGGAGGGGTGTACTCGGGTAAATAATCACACCCTTACCACTCAGGTAGCAGATGAGAACTTAACTGAGTACACTATTGATGGAACCTATGAAGCACCGACACTTCAAAAATCCTGACGTGTCGTGTCCGACACTTTCCGACACTCTCCGACACTTCCCGACACTCCAACACGCATTATAGAAATTCAAAAAAAAAGTTCAAAGGTTGCGTTGCATTGAGTTTTTAGTTCTAACTATTAGATTCGTTGGATTATGATTACCATTTTATTGAGTTTAATATAAGTATTTGGGATATCTTATGTTTTTTTGCAAAATTGATGTATACTATAAGTTTAGTTTCATTTTTTTTTGTTAAATATTGAATATTAAATATTAAATATAATATACACTACATAAATTAAAAATATTATTGAATATCAAAACGTATCTTAACGTGTCGAAATTTAATATTTTTTAGAATTAACATGTCGGAGTGTCGTGTCGCGTGTCCCGTGTCAGTATCGGTGCTACATAGGATGGAACAACACCTATCAATAAGAAAAATGTTAGGTGAGGCTTTAAATCATTATTGGAGATAGAGATTTATAGAATAAAATAAATTATTACTGAATGAAAAGACCTAATGCTTAGCTGCAAATAACCCTCATAGTAATTAAAGCTTAACCTCCCTAGAACACAAATTAGATCATTATTACTGAATGAAAAGTTTATGGAGAAGAAAAGGAAGAATAAATGAAAGGAAAGGAGAATCTTGTAGACGAAAACTAGTTGTTTTTAGAAACGAAACTTACATCGGTGCTGCTCTTTAGACATTGAAAGCTCCAAGCCTGACACAGCAGAAAAAACAGCACCATGACAACAACAAAAAAACCACAAACTGAGTTACCAAGATTCCAAGTTCATTGCTTGCAACCAAATTACACAAGAGTATCACAAGTCCCAAGTACCAGAAATTGCTGGTGTGAGCACACCATCCCCAATAACCATGCAAGTCCCCATCAAAGCTAGAACAAGCAGCACCCTCTGCAGCACCCTATGTTTCTCCAACAATGATTTAAAGCCCCACCTAACATTCTTATTGATAGGTGTTGTTCCATCAATAGTGTACTCGGTTAACTTCTCATCTGCTACCTAAGTGGTAAGGGTATGATTATTTATCGGGTACACCCCTCCTTACCGGGTAAATAATTCAAATATTTTTTTAAATTCAAGAAATATACCCGAGTAGGTAAAAAATTTCAAAATATATTAGGGTAGGGAGAGGTGTACCCGGGTAGACTTCATAGTCAACAGTCAGACAGGGATAGATTGGTGTTATGTTTTCTGAAGAGTTTAAATTTTTTAAATAGTTTATAAATAACTTCAATTTGGTAATTAATTATTAAAAAAAAGGTTATAGTGGTCAAAAAGCCTTTATGTATGGGTTTGTATTAGAATTTGTAAATTTCAACCATTAGAGTTAACCTGGTGGTGTAGGTGTGTGTAGTGTAGTGGTGCGTGTTAAATTCGCATGTAATGCAAAAAAAAAAAAAAAATGTAAATTTTGTTTTGCTTAAAAGTACATTGTTGTTGTCTTTCATAAAATCTGATAATATATTTCTACAAATTATGCCTGTGGGAACGATATCCTTTCACTCATCTTATATTACTTGTGACTGTGTATGCTTGCACGTGAGTTCTTTGTTTAACTTGTATACACACTTGAGAACTGAACAAGCTTTTGGCACTGTTGCCGGCGATCAAATTAGTGAAATTTTTACTGTAAATAGCATTCTGAATTTCTTTTTTCTTTAGGTTGTTTTTGAGCTGAAACCATACCATTTGTTAACAGGTTAACTTTCTAGTGCATGAGCGGTTCTTCCAATCCAACTTTGGCATCTTTTGATTAGAAGATTGAGAGGACATTCTATAGAAGAAGAAAAGAACAACCCCAAGCTAGAAGGAACGCCGAGGCAGCAACCATAGAAGGTGGTGGAGGACCTGAAAATAATCAGAATGGGAGCGAAACTAATAATAACAATTAATTGGTTGCATAGAAGCTGAACTTCCTATCATGGAGTGCGTCATCCCTTTACTTGATGAAGTCATTCCAAGAATTGTGCAACTAAATTGAAGCACAAGATTTTGAGCTTAAACCGGTCATGCTTCAATTGCTGCAAACAATAGGACAATACCATGGTTTAGCTCAAGAAGACCTTCATAAGCATATTAAATGCTTCATGGAAATTCCAGATACATTCAAGGTTCATAGGATGAATCAAGATGCTTTGAGGATCAAGCTTTTTCCTTTCTTTTTGAGTGGCAATGTTGAAGAGTGGATTGAAACACTTCCACCCCAACCAATAACTACATAGAAGGGATTAGGGGAGGCTTTTCTAATGCAATTCTTCCCTCCTACAAAAGTATGTGATTTGAGGGATAATATTACAGGCTTTAGGCAATTTGCGGATGAATCAGCCCATGATGCTTGGACAAGGTACAAAAATATCATTAGAAAGTGTCTCACTCATGCTTTACCGAATTGGGCACTTTTGCAAATTTTTTATAGAGGTTTGAGTGTCTAAGGTAGAAGTGTGGCTGATGCAGCAGCAGGTGGAGTCATTCAATTGAAAACTTATTCAGAAGCATTCAATATATTGGAGATGATTAGCTTGAACAGCTCCCAATGGCCCACAGAAAGATTGGAACAGCCCAAGAAAGTAGCTAGTCTTCATGAAGTAAATAAGATGACTTCATTATCAGCTCAAATGGCTGCACTCAACACTACCATGAAGTCTCTAGCTAAAGTGGTTGAAGCTAGAAGTCCATATCACAAACAGTCTTGGTTTGCAACTTTTGCAATGGACCTCATACATATACTGACTGTCCTAACAGCCTTGAATCTATATTTTTTGTAGGAAATTACAGCAAGAACTTGTGAAACACGGGCTCGTGTTTTTTGGTGAATTGTATCCGACACGGACACGCTCTGAGTAGTTCATGGACATTCTCAAGCGGCTCTATATTAACATACCATTGGTGGAGGCATCAGAGCAAATTCCTAGCTATGTTAAAATTCATGAAAAAGGAAGGTATCTGAGTTTGAGACCGTAGCCATGACTCAAGAGAGCAATAAGTATATTGACATACCATTTTTTGGAAAGAGTTAAAATCTTAATCCTAAACTTATCCTAAATAAGATTGCTCCCGTGAAAGATACTTGTAATTTATAAAAAAATAAAAACTTAACCTTTACTGATATGGCTGGCGCCTTTGGTATAATCCTCTTTGGCCATTGATGTATTTTCTTAAGACCTTACTAACTGGATAAAAAACAAAGTTTGTCAATTTGCTTCAAAATTGGAAGCAATAAAAAATTATTATCTCATCATCACTCGAAGTTGGATTTTCCGAGAACATATGATTTGAGAACTATATATTATGAACGAAATTAATAATGATACTCACGTATCAAAAACAGTATCAATTTTGAATATCATAATTTATTTCATAATAATGTTAGTATCACAAGTAAAGTTTCACAATCTAAAACTCTGTCAGAATTTAGTGGGGGTCTTAAAGTGAAACATGAAGTATAAAGTGCGTGAAAAAAAACATTGAATAGTAATATTAAGTACAAATGCATTTTGAATATTAATAAAGAAAGAGATAATTATATGAATGATTGTAAGAAGAAATGACTGTATTAACACAATCATCACGCTAATGATTGTAATTTGTAAGTAGAGAAGATTGAAAAGTTTTATTGTTTATTTATTTTATTTTTGACAAAATATTGAAATTTTTTTGAGCATAGAGAAGAATCCATGGGGTAATTTCACAATAATGTAAAAAGACAAGGACGATATTATAAATATATGTAATAACTAATATTGCTTTTTTTTCCCATTTTTTGCGCATGAAGTTCCCTCCACATCTATCCGAAACAAAATTCCCTCCTTCCCTCGTTTTCTGCTCTCGCTTCCTCTACGCCCTTAACTCCCTCTATTTTCCTCCAAACCCTTTTTCCTTCTCTCTCTAAACCCCACTTTCTCTCTCTAAAACCCTAGTCCTCTCCGATCCTTCGCCATTTCCCTCCAACTGCCACCGCAATTCGGATTTTCCGCTCCATGTCCGGCGCCGCTGGAGCTTTTAACCGCGGCGCATCGCCTCCGCGGGAGGCTGCCGGCGTCACGAACCGGCCGCCGTTGAAGCGCCACCTGGCCTTCACGACGACGAAGCCACCATTTGCTCCGCCGGATGATTACCACAGCTTCTCCGCTTCCGACTCCAGGAGAGTCGCCGATCAAGAGGCTGAGGCTGTCGTTGTTAGATCTCCGGTGAGTCCTTCCTTCTTGCCTCTCTGTTCTTAATTTCGTTTTCTGTTTGTGTTTGGTAAAATTGTGGCTTCGAAATCTGAAATGATTTTTTTTTTTGTATGCGTTTGTGTATGTTTCGTTGTATCTTTTTCCTTTTCCTGAATCTGTTGGATTCACTTTCATATGCTTTTGATTTTGGTTTAGTGGAGCGAAATTTTGATTCTGTTACTTATTTATTAATTTCATGCGGAAAAGTCAAGTTTATTCCCCAATCCTGGATCCAAAGACCAAATTCAATTCGTTAATCAGTGTTAGGGGCCTTTTTCCGAAGCTTTGGTCTTCGTCAATAATTAGGATGATACAGGGGGAATTTAACATCTGCAGTTTGGGTTGCTTTTGAGGTAATAGGTTGTCGACAGAAGTTCCTTGCTTGTTGTCAATCATGTGTCAAGGTAGCTAGTGCTTATTTGCATAACCGTTAGATTTTGGGCGGATTAAATGGTTGTAGATTGATGTGTTCACTTGCAGTCTTGCATACAGGTTTATTCTTGTTAATTGACTTTTTTGCTATGTGTAGTGCATTAAGTCTGAGCCACTTGGTAATGCTTGCTCATGGACTTTTTCTTTTGTGGCTTAATGTGATGAGACTGAATTGCTTTAGTGTGTCTTCACCCCTTTTTTGTTGATATTTTAAGGAAAGTTGTAGTTAGCATCATTATAAATCACTGTACATATCTTACTCTTGCTTGATTGGTTGCATTATATCATCTCTATGTCACCTATGTATTAGTGTGTAGATATCATCAGTCATTTCTCTTTTCCTTGCTACTTATCGCTTACGGAACCTGATGGTGGTGCCAGTTCATGAAGCGGAAGAGTGGAATGAATGAGAATGCAGGTGACTCCCAGAAGTTGACTAACAGCCCTGGATACACTAATGTAGTGAATAGTCCCTTCAAAACTCCTGTGTCTGCTAAAGGCGGAAGGACACATAATAAGCCAAAGGTTTCCAATGAAGGCAGATCATGTCCTCCAACACCCATCCCAAATGCTGGTGAGAAAATTTTCACATTATCTTTCTTGTTGAACTAAGTTCACTATTCTATTTGAGAAGCTTTTAGTGCTTCGAAACAATTTATGTGCAAACTGTGATTTGCTTCTTCCTTGCTGTACTTCAGCCATAATATATTATGTTTAATCAGACAGTTTCTGATGACATCCAGGTTCACCTTCTCCTCTTACTCCCGCCGGCAGCTGTCGTTATGACAGTTCCTTAGGTAATTTTTGAAGTAATCTTAATCAATAAGCTATTTACATTTCACTTTCCTGATATGGTATTGCTAACGGAGTTATTTCCATGAGAAAAGAATGACCAAATTATACCAGAACTTCACAGGTCTCTTAACAAAAAAGTTCATCAATTTGGTCAAGCATGCAGAGGATGGTATTCTTGACCTTAATAAAGCAGCAGAAACTTTGGAGGTCCTTTTTCTTTTTCTTTTTTTAAATGATTGACCAAAATATCTTATATTTATTCTTC
This sequence comes from Gastrolobium villosum, assembly GCA_032173675.1. Taxonomy (NCBI): domain Eukaryota; kingdom Viridiplantae; phylum Streptophyta; class Magnoliopsida; order Fabales; family Fabaceae; genus Gastrolobium; species Gastrolobium villosum. Next base: position 267,053 of record JAVKPL010007261.1, on the reverse strand, counting down.
CTCTGTCATATCCCAATTAATTTGGGATAAAGGTGTTGTTGATGTTGTTGTTGTTGATTCTTCCTCTGTCATATATGAATTTAAATGTTCCTTTTTTACAGGTGCAAAAGAGGAGGATTTATGACATAACTAATGTTTTGGAAGGCATTGGTCTCATTGAAAAGAAACTCAAGAACAGAATACATTGGAAGTAATATGTGACATATTTAACAATTTCTCTATAGTATATTTAGCTTCTTTTGAAGTTTAGATGTATGCATCAGAGCAAAATTCTTACATCAAACCTTGTAAAATGTAGGGGAACTGAATCTTCTACAACTGGTGAGATGGATAGTGATATCTCTATGCTTAAGGTAAGTGATGTGGATGTTTTCTTGGAAGGACTTATTGACACCCAAGGAACTAGTTGCTTTAGAATTATCAGTGTCATTGATATATGGCTCATGTATCTTTGTAGCCATCCATACTGTCTATAGCAGCACTCACATTTAGTGGATCAAGACCTTTGTTGGTCAAGTTCTATATTTATCATGATTCATTATGTTAAAAAAATAAATATTAAAAAGGATTATAACGACTTAGTAGCATGTTAGAGCATATTGTTAATTATGCTGTTGGCCTTGTGGCTTTGTCTTGCAGGAAGAAGTTGAGAAACTTTCTTTTGAAGAGCAGAGATTAGATGATCAAATAAGGTTATATGGTTGCTATGCCTTAGAAAAGCAGCAATTTGCTATTTTAAAATTGGTGGCTAATGCTGTTCCTTCTATATTGTTGGCAGGGAAATGCAAGAAAGGCTGAGGAGTTTGATTGAAGATGAAAACAAACAGAAGTAATCTTCTCCCCATTCAGTTCATAGATTCATTTTCCCTCTTCCTTTAATATAAGGAAAAATAAACTGTTATCACTAAATGATAAATTATACCAATTTTCAATTCTTTTTAGGTGGCTTTTTGTGACTGAAGAAGATATTAAAGGCCTACCTTGCTTCCAGGTGATTTTATTTTATTTTATTTTTTGCGTTGTGCTCCCACCTTATCAATTGCCGTTATGAACATTGCTGTGTCCACCATTTCATGCTGATTATTATTGCGGTTTTACTTTTTATTAATACTAGTGCTTTTCTGCAAGCAGCACAATGAAACTCTTATAGCAGTTAAAGCTCCACATGGAACCACCCTGGAGGTCCCTGATCCTGATGAGGTAAGTTTAGGGTATAAATTGATGGAAGGCTCGTGATGTTTTTAAAATTGGTGTTTCTGTTGTATGATGGAAAATTGTTGCTTCTATATGCATCAGGCTGTTGACTATCCACAGAGGAGATATAGAATCATTCTTAGAAGCACAATGGGTCCCATTGATCTCTATCTTATCAGGTATAACTGCCTCAGGTTGTATTGTTTATTTATTTTCTCTTATGTTGTCCTTCTAGAAATCAATTATTACTCTGTGTATCCTATCTGATATTTAATACTTTGCTGTGGTTGTCTTTTTTCCACTAGTTCTCTAGTTAATCTATCTGATAATTCATTTTCCATTTAATTGTTGAAACTTCTGAAAATTTTTCAGTCAATTTGAAGAGAAATTTGAAGAGATTAATGGCGCTGAGCCCGCCATGAGCTTCCCACCTGCTTCAAGTTCAGGGTCCAATGAGCAACTAGTGACAGAAATGGTTCCTGCTGAATGCAGTGGAAAAGGACTTGAACCTCAAGCCGAGCTCTCTTCTCATACATGTTCTGATCTAAATGCTTCACAAGAGGTTGCTGGGGGCATGATGAAGATTGTCCCCTCAGAGGCAAACGTAAGTATATCATTGTCAGATGCTTTTATCTATGGTATGAAAACTTAATCTCAATGTACAAATGGTCCACCATGACTATTTGCTACAGTTCAGGGATTCTATATTGGATGTTATATTTCTAATGCCACTTTGCTTCCTTTTGGACTCAAGGTGGGAATTGAGGTCAGAATCTTTATTTGTCATTTCTGTGAATACTAAATACTAATAGACTTGGACAGAAGGGAACAAGCGTAATATCTTTTAACAGCTTGAATTTGAGCAATTGAGCCTATCTTAGGAAGCATTTGTTCTAATCTTTTTAAACTGACTCATGTGATGTGAGGTTCTCTCTCCTCTTCAAGCTGGGATTATGGGCCGCATTAGTGTAAATCTTGTTGCAATGATTAAGTTATTTTGGTGGTAAAGTTATTTGTGGTCCTTCAGTCATTTTTCAATGCTTAGCATTTAATGGTTAGATAAGAGTGATTCTTTGGTGGAATGCGTTGGCATTGCTGATATTCTTGGCAATTTTTGTAGAATAATGCAGATTATTGGCTTCTATCAGATGCTGAAGTTAGCATAACCGATATATGGAGAACAGATTGTATCCTTCTTTTTAAATGTTTTCGTGCCTTTCTCTTTTTTATCCTTTTCCCTTTTTCTTCTTCTGTCTTATTTATGTCTTTTTTGAAGTAGTATATACGTAATTCCTGAACTCAAACAAATCAGCTAGTCTTGATTGGAATGGGGTGGACATGCTTCATCCTGACTTCGGAATCATCCCAAGACCACAAACTCCAACTGGATTTGCTGAAGCGCCAACTACAGTAGCTAACACTAATCAGATGTGATTTTGATTTGCCTAGTAGTAACATATATCAGAAACTATGGTTAGCCTTCATCCTTTGCAGAGGGAAATTGCTTCAATAGAGTAATTGCTAGCCTTGTGAATGCTGAGGATGGGGTCAGGAGCTGTTGAATCGCTAGGAGTTGTTGCTATACTTGAGTTAAATCATTGACTATTTTATGAATAAACTAGTTATAGACATACTATGCTCGTGAAAGATTTATCTTGGAAGGTAGAGAGCAGTTGCGGCAAATACTATAACAGAGAAGTTGATGCTGTATGAAATGCAAACAAGGTGGGCTCCATAGTCAGTATCTTGTCATATGATTGGCGATATTTGAAGTCTGTGGCAACGCGGGTCCAGTTTTTTTGAAGGGTGTATTGGATACTGTTAGTGCAGGACCACCTTGTTATTAAATTATCATTCATGCTGGTTGTAAACATTTCATAAACAGACTGGTGATAAAATTATGTCAATCAATTATTTTTTCTCATTGCTTCTATTTTTCTATTATTTTCTTCTTTTTTGAATGGATTATATCATCTTTGAGATGTCTATGTGCATAATGCTGAACATCATGAAGCTTTTGAAAATTAATTCGATTTCAGGTATACCTAAGTAGGAAGACTGATTTTCAATCTGCTGCTGGTGACTTGGGGCTATGACAAAATCACTTTTGGTGATTGCTGATGGGTTGTAGCCATTTATTATCCTGCATTTTCCCTCTTTTTGGATAGTTATAAGAAAGATAATTCTGTTATACCTAAATGTACTGGCGTACTGCCAAATTCAAAGATTTTGTAATAGTGTGCCTTTTGTTTATGGGGGATGGGGTGTTTGACATGAAAGTAACATTTTACAGTTGGCCAAGTATACGAATCAATGTCTGAATTAGAAGATCTGTTTATTGATATTTCATTTTCATAAGGATATGAATAGATGGATTTTGCAGCCGGAGGCTGTATAACTCAATACCAGTTCATGTAGTATACGAGCTATTTTTTAGTACGATAGGCGTACGTATGTATTCAAAATCAAACGTGTATTTTAAACAATATTTCTCTCTCTTATTTGTCAACATTGTTGTTTTGTGTTTGGTTTTGATTGGATAGATGTATAGAAAGTTGGGGCTAAGGTAATATTCTAGAAATTTCTTTTACGAGAGGAGGAAATTACTTTGGTATGATTAGGAATGGAATGACATGACGAAAATAAATATCCCCTACCAAATTATGTGTTTGTTTCCAGTTGATAAGTCATTTTAATGGAAATGAACTCATTGGCCTCACGCACTTACAGCCGGAATAGTTTATAATTATAATATCCGAATGCCTTTCACGTTTTTATTCTAGTTTCTAAGCATTCTATCTTCCGTCAACCATTTTTTTAAGGATAAAAATGTTTTCTTCAATGCTGCCATTTTATCTAAGGTCCCTTAATTTTTATTTTTTTTAAATATACAGAGATTAGTTTTTTAGCTTCTTTCTTTTTGTATGGATGTTTTTGTTTGCCCAGAATCGTATTCCAAAAAGTTCCGAACGAAATGCATGCGGGACGAATTTCACACGTTTACGATACATAACCAGTTGCCAGTGTGACCCGCATTGGAAATGTGTGGAACTATTCTCTTATGTATTTCGTGTGGGACTAAGTTCGCTAGTTTGGTAAAATACCTTTCAAAAGTGCATTATTCCAAAAAGTTAATTTTAAAACAGCGGTTGTTTTGCCAATTTTAATCACTTTTACAAGTGAAATGATTAGCTCTATAAAATAGGAATTTTTTTTGTACACATTGAATTTACATAAAATAAAAAAAAGGTTTATTCTCCATACTCATTTACGATCTTGAGAAGTAAAATTTAATCACAATATTATCTCGTTTTGACAAAAATTATTATAAGAAAATTATCACCGTCTAATATTTACTATTTTAGTATTAGGTGTCTTTAACTAACATGAGACAACCAAATACGGGTGGTAAGGAGCTTGACCCCCTTAATCAGAGGTCTCGCGTTCGAGCCATGTGAATGGAAAAAAAGGATTTGTGAGAGCCGCCCCCAAAAGGGTCCGACAATACTCGATGGGAGATTAATCTTCGGTTACGGCAAGAGAATACCCTGAGTTCACTAAAAAAGAAAAAAACGTCGGAGACAAAAACTCAAGCGGCAAAAAGATGAGAAAAAGAAAAGAAAGAATGAACAATTTCAAAGTATCACTTCAAAAAATTTCCTAAGCCTGCTCAGTAAAACCAAAAATGCGTGAGACAAGCTTTCAACAAAGTAATCTCATTAATTTTCTTTTATTTTTTGTTTTCTCTTTTTGATAAGAATTTCTCTCCTAATATTTTGTGTTTTCATTTGAAATATCATCTTCATCTTCATTATGGAATTGCACGAGCTTGCTAAGGATCTTACTTCCTTCGAGCGGGAATGAAGCAGATTTTTGGTTGCTCTTTGCACAAATGGAGTAGAAGCTCTCATCCTCTACCTCCAACATGCTTCAAGAACCATCGTACGGTGCCAAGTTATTATGTCTTGCAGCCATCGCCGCCTTGTTTAAGTCACCACATCATTCAAATGCGGTTGCTAACTTGCTATAGCTTCTAGTTTGATATTCTTTATCTCAGATGTTAAAGATCTTCAACCAATATTTGTTCGGCTGATGGGAGGAGCTTATGGCAGAGAGACCGCAATCTATGACTGAGATTAAATATCGCAATCATATTAAAAAAAAAAAAAAAATACCGCAATCAAACCCAAAATCTTAAAACATTATGTGCATGTCTTTCCACTTATATTATGCTCACTTACTCCATTCTTAACCAATGACGGAGCCACGTTATGGCACAGTAGGATCTTGTCCCAAGTTAATTTTTTAAAATCAGTCACGTTCTTTGCAGGTTGATTTTCAAATACTAGCCACGATTTAGACATGGCTAAATAATTATAGCTTTTGCTAATTTTTTTTGGCCATAGCTGGATTGCTATGATGGCTTTGCCACTGTTCTTAAATAATGTAAAACTTCATCCACTCACACTTGGATTCGTCTCAACAAAATTCGAGTGCTTTAAGGAACACAACAGTAATTTCAAGGCAAAGCAAATGAATATTGAGTCTCTACAAGCCATCGTTGTTATGTTATGAAGGTGAACAAATTCTGGATAAGGCATTATCCTCTTAGGACAAGTGAAACACGCATTGGAGCTCAGTCTCAGGCCTCATGCACGTTGGAATTTACAACTGCAACTAGTGGTACAGCTCTTAACAAATTAACTAACTTCAGCTAACCTATACAATGTACTACTATAAGAGATATCTCCAACACTGCGTGTGCTTCATTCAAATTCTTTCAAACGTCTTGGGCCACTCCTAACAGGACTCAGAGATCTCAGCTGGTCTTTGGGCTTTTTTGGACTTGTATCATTTTACAAAATCCAAATTATATTTTCAAACTAATATGCGAAGTCCAGAACTGTATCTTAAAAATGTTCTCTCGTCATGATATTTGTTGTGCATAACGCATACAATGAAATAAGTACTTTCTCCCCTTCTATCCATCATAATTTATGGGTTTATCGTCTATCATTTAACATGACCACAAAAAATCTCCTATGCTCACAACATTTTGTCGGGCCCGCAGCAAAAAAAAAAAAAAAAAACTCCGGCACGTAACACGAATCTCTATAACATAACACAATCAATTTTCCTACAACATAACTCTCATACAACCCATGTTTTATACATACTAAATTTTAAAATATCATGTAAATTTTTTGTATTTATTTATATTTATAGACATTAAATGGAAAAAATGTGATTAATTTTTTTTGAAAAGATAAGCATAAAATTTTTACATGACAAGATTATGTAAAATTTTAATACCGCAATTTAATTAATAAACACATTATGTGTTTTTTTAACTAATGTATTATTAATTTACCAGTAAAAAAAAAGTGACATATTATTATACAATTATAGAGCCTTTAAATTTCTTTTTACTACTATTAACATATCTAAAATTGATACTTGATAGTTGATAGCGATATTAAATCAAAAAGTAATATTAATAAATTAATATGCGAAAAATCTCCGCAATTTATAAGTTAATTATAACTACATCAAACTGTCCGTCTTTGAAATTGATTGATTCTCTATTTTCTTATTTATTTTCAACAGCTTTTGTTACTTGACCAAGGAATAACATATGTTTCTCATTTTATTTTATTATTTTGGTCTCCAAGTACGAACCAATAAAAACGAAATAAAAAATTTCAACTTGAACTGAGTTGCAAATCTGCAATGTATATGTTACAAGAATAAAATTGTGTATCAATGAATAACAATTTTTGGTATAAGAAAGAAAGAGAAAGCAGAGTCTAATTTCGTTTTCCCCATTTTTTTTTTCCTCTACAGGGATTAAGGTGACGACTATATATATATATATACAATTGTTGTTATTCTTGGTGTCGACGTTGTGGGGTTCGTGGGCTTCGAGGGTTTTGTGTATCTAACCGTCTAAGCCTAGCACGAGCACGGTTGATCTTGTCTTTCACGCTCACGCGCTCATCATCTTGACCTTCATCCATTCTAACAGGTTCAGGTTCAGGTTCAAATGCCTCATCCTCCTCTTCAAAATATTCTGTTTGGGACTTTGGTATGTCGGAGATGTTACGGTGGATTGTGTGATTTGATGTTGATGGGGGACTTGGAGGCCACTTCTTGCTCCTGCTTAGGGAACTATTTTGCTTCATCTGAAATGATGATTGTTTTGAAGCCATTTGTGGGGCACTTTGTTCTTGCATGTCGTTTTTCTGCAATGTGGTACTTTTTTTCAGTTCTTACCCTTATAGTATGCCTAAATATATAAATATGGGATAGCTTATTCTACTAATAGATCAGAATCTTAAGAAGAGAGAGAAAGATAAAGACTAATTGAGATTCTGATCTAATGGTGTTGGAGACTGTTAGGTAAAGGCAGACACAAAAATGATAAGTAGAATAACCTATACGATACTAGAAAAAACCTGTATAGCGAGAGAATTGCTATGAGAATTCCATCGCTAATTTCATCCTCGCTACTATTTTCCGTCGCAAGTTCCCTTGCAAAATCGTTTGCTAGAGAATTTGCGACGGAAAGTAGTAACGAGAATGAAATTAACGACGAAATTTCCATAACAATTCCCTCGCTATACAGATTTCCCCCCTATAAATATACATGAGAATAAATGCTCTAATATGAAGTTATCTCTAAGAATTTTAACCTTGAATGATCTAGTGGTAAGGGATTTGGATAATTTATATTAAGTTAGGTGTTCAATTTCTAATATTGTATCCAAAAAACTCCACCTTATAAATAAGTTATTATGATAAAAGAGTGCATAAAGATTAATAAACAAAAAAATAGATAAAAGTTGATTTGTGTTTAGAGATTGAGATCATCTTCTATGATCTATGTAACAGGATCCATTCTCAACATATATATAAAAAAATAAGGAGTTATAGTTTGGGGAAATATATTTTCTAGCGTGACATAAGATTATATGAAACTATTTTAGCCATCTAAATAAGAATTAACGGTGATAAAGAATGCAAAAGAAGTGAGAAAATGATCTGTATTAATTTAAATTGGATGAGATGATCCTTTATCATGATTTAGTGTGATTTATTATTGGGAATAACATTTCTGTTTTTATTTGGAAATTTCTCCTACACTCACATAATGAATCTCAATTTTTTTTTTTGTAACTATGACAGAATTTTTTTTATGACAAAAATAAAAATATTTTTCCTTTATTAATAACTAAAGTATAGATGGAAAGACAAGTGTAATTTGTGAGCTAAAGTAGGGATACGTGTAATTTTCTGAAACATCAATAAATGTTACCCTATTTTAATTTTATCTATCAACTTTGTGTGTTAACTACCATGATCTAGTAAAAAAAGAAGGGGAGGTTTACAAGCAAGGTTGTTCACTTGTTCCTATTTAAAGGGAGAGTTTACCTGAGTAGTTGAGTTGGGAGAAATTTTCGTAGACTGAGAAGCCAAGTGCTGAAGACCCTGTGCAAATGCGTTTTGGCCAAAGTGTGCGCAGTATTGCCAATAAAATATGACATAATCCCAAGCCCTTGCCTTCCACTCTAGTAATGTCCTATCAATCTCATTTTCGTGGCTTGATAGGAATGGCCTCAGCACTGTCTCATAAACATATCCCGTCCCCTGCGTTATACAATATCATTATATTATTTTTACAACATTTATTAAAGGGAGCATATATATATATATATATATATATATACACACATATATATATATATATATATATAATAATAATATAGTGGGTCCACACCATTTTGAGTCAACTGAAAAGTGGAGACTTCTACCGTTAAATAAGACTTTTATATATATATACATGGAAAATGATCCATTTATAATTTTTTTTAATTAATTTTTACAAATTAGGAGAAGATAGTGTAATTTATAAGAGTTCATAAATAAAAAAGTTTGTAAATATAACATATATATCGTGTGTGTATATATATATATATATTATATATATAAATGACGTAGTTTCATTAATAATGACTTTATGGTGGGCCCCAACTTTTGTTGTTTAAAATGACAAACATTTTTCCTATATATATATATGGGTTTATCATCTATCATGTTACATGACCTTATAAAATTTCCTACACACAAAACATTTTGTGGGGCCCGCAGAAAAAAAAAAAAAACTCCAGCATGCAAAACAAATCTCTATAACATAACACAATCACTTCTCCTACACACACACACAAAACCCTATATATATATATATATATATATATATATATATATATATATATATATATATATATATATAAATTGACTTATATTTCCCTTTATTATAATAAAACATCGGGATTTGATTTTCTCATATTGTATCATGAGAACCAATTTTTTTGATTTAATGGCTCTCACATGAGGTATCAATATTTATTAAAAAAAGAAAAAGAAAAGAAAAGCTTTGCACGCAAATATATATATATATATATATATATATATATATATATATATATATATATATATATATATATATATATATATAATACATATATATATTTTTCCCCCTCAAACAAAAAAGGTGTTGGTGTGTGCAAATAACATGAAAATAAGTCGATAAGTGTAAGAAAAAAGCTACCTTGGTTTTGGGATACCACATGTAAACAAAGAGCACCAACTTCATCTCTCCATACATTGGCAGCCTTCATAAAAGTTCCAAGTGAATTTACTGCTCAAAGCTAAATCAAATGGCAACAATATAGAAAAAGGTTAAAACCTACGACACTTACCATGAAATAAATATATCTGCAAACTTTTCCAACACGGTGAAAATTGCCACAATGATCCTGCAAATAGATGATGCACAAGGACGTGATTCAGAGGTACGTACTAATACTTAAATTGAGCAATGCTATATGAGGATTCAACATGTTTTTTTAATAAGACAAACAACCAAAATCAACTGCAGAAAGATAAATTCCTCATCTTTCCTATTCATTCAACCTTTTCTAGTTTTGGTCTCGGTTTAGAGATTTCAAAAGAAGATTCTTTTCTTGGCAAAAATTCAAGGACTCAATTTATTATTTTTTTAATTCTTGGGCTCCATATAATTCTAGTTCTAGTAAATTGCAATCATCTAAAAATTTCTTCAACATCATAACTAATCTTGTTAATATCCAACATCTTAAAACATATTAAATAACATGAGTGACGCAAATATTATAAAAATTGATAGAAAATTAGTCCCATTTTAGAAGAACTTTATTGCAAAAAGGAGACGGTGTTTTTCTTGTACCAGTATTTACACCAGAAGCGAAGTTCCTCAATCTGGACCCTATTTTTCTCCACAGTTTTATAGCATTCGAATCCAGGGTATGCATACCCCAGGAGGAGTCTGCAATAAAAAAATGAATGAACAACGTAAGACAACAACAAAACATGTCTCAAAAACAAGGAAAAGAACCATTTATTAAAAAAAAAAAACATGAAAGAAAGACACTTACATGAGACACCGATTAATGAAATCCCCCAACATTTTCAACCCCTATTGCACCAACACTAACCCTACAAACTCTGAAAACCAAAGCAATCAACCCATCAAATTCTGAATCATATACAACAACATCAATATCAACACCACATTTATTCCAAACTAGTTGGTTCGATAAGAAATGAACCCAAATGAAAATTACAATTTTTTTTGAATCATATAGAAGTTAAAATAAAAATAAAAATTGTTGGGCACATTTTCAGTTATATAATGACCAATTTCACCAAAAGAAAAAAGAGAAAGAGTTATTAAGTATCACCTGTTTCACAAGGACCAAATAAACTTATAACTAGATTTAGAGGCACCCAAAGTTCAAACCTTTGGTCTAGGAATTGGGGTGCCCCTTAACCCAACTCCTGAGGAATATTAACAAGTTGAGATTTTTATACTTTAGAAGGTAATGTGGTTCAATCCTCTGGAAGAATGGTCTCTGATTCTCTCTCTCTCTCTCTCTGAAACAAAATGAGGAAGAAGCCTTAGATAAGAGGCAACAAAAAAGCTTCAGAACATATAAATAGTAGTGCAGTTATATATTTAACAACGTGAAGAGAGTAATGTGTTTCTTTACTATTTTTTTAATAATAGAAAATAGAAAATCCGAGGAGAGAGAAAGAAGATTAAGGAGGATTTCTTGGTACGGACGCTTCTCTTTAATTTTAGGCGCAAATAAATAACTGTCTCATGAGATTGAGGGGTTTCAAGATATTGCGGTTGGGCACGATACGAGGCCATTTGGGTCATTTCGCTTTGGTTATTGAATTGTGAAACGTAAATCACTATTTCTTTTGTTTGATTATTATTAACTCTGTTTATCAGAAGAGAATGAGCAAGATTAGTTAATGCTTAATTATAGATAATCTAATTACCTTGTTGATGAATGATGGTGGATAAGCCAACTGGTAAGTGGAGATTATCAACTTGTTCATGCAATTAAGCCTCTCCATAATCTTATTTAATATCAAAAGAAATATATTGTTTTCTTTTTGTATGATACAAGATATTTTCATTGATGATCGAACCAAATTAAAATGAAAAAAATGGTATTGATCTCATATGAACTCGAAAGGGGGATAAATTAAGCTATATAATTTTTTAAAATTTAAATTATTGTTAATTTCTCAATAATAATTACATCAGAAAAAATTTAAAAGGAGAAAAAAATTCACTATCCCAATTCGTATACTATCCATTATCCAATTGAAAAATAAATCCACTATAATAAGATAACCTGAATTTAAAATATAAGAATAAAACTTATTCTACCCTTATACAAAATATAATATAGAACTTATTTTGCTAAGAGATAGATAGAAAATAGATATGGTAACCAGAGTATTGATGGGTCGACAGTGAAACCAAAAATAAGATTCGGTAGCTAGTCTTTATCAATTTTATTTAAATTTAAATAAATTATAAAAATATAAGAAAATGGTTTAAAAAATAAACAATGTTTAGAAGTCAATTGTGCTTAGGGAAGTAGGAAAATTAAATTCTCCGCAAGTTAGAAAACCTAACTCAACTCAACTTGTCAGATATTTATCCAATTTAAAATTAAGCCCAAGTCCAAGTCAGCAACCTTCAGGCCAGAAAAAAAATAAAAAATCTTAAATACAAAATAAAGGCAAGCTTTGGAGTTGGAAGAAGTTGAAAACAAATATTCTTGGAGCAATGGAATCATGGGCGCGATGAAATCTTTTTCGAGGGTGTGATTGAGTGTGTTTTCGTTTTTAAAATTATTTTATAAAACAACTTATAAAAGTTGTTTTGTAGAAAAAAAGAAGAAAACAAATCTGTTTGATTATAATTACTAGAATGCCATTAATGAAATGTTGTTCTCTATGTTTCTGTCATTTTTTAGAGTAAAAATAGGAAAAAGTGAATAAAAACAGATAAGAGTTGTTATGCATTTTTTTGTTTTAAAAATTGAAAAACAGATGTTGTTTTAAGAATAGCAAATACAAAAACTCATACAAAATAGTTTTTTTTTTAATTTTTTTTAAATCAAAAAATTGTTCTGCAGAACAAAAATCAAACAGAGAGCTGAGAGTGTGTTTGAAAGTGTTTTTTTTTTTTAAACTATTTTATAAAACAAAATATAAAAGCTGTTTTGTAGAAGAAAAAGAAGAAAACAAATCTGATTATAATTACTAAAATGCCATTGATGAAATGTTCTTCTCCATGTTTATGTCATTTTTAAGAGTAAAAGTAAGAAACGAGAACAAAAGCAGGTAAGAGTTGTTCTCAATTTTTTGTTTTAAAAACTATAGAACAGACGTTGTTTTTAGAAAAGCAAACATAGAAAACTCATAGCAAACAATTTTTTTTTTAATTTTTTGTTTTTAAAATTAAAAAATTGTTCTCCATAACAAAAATCAAATATCTTAAATTTCTCTTTTATTATGATTTTTGGTCTGGATTCAATTCATGCATCCACATTTTCTATCGATAACAATATAAAAACATATTGAAGAAATAACTTAAATAATAGGAGATAAGACTTATCAGCTTAATCCTATGCAATTTGACTCTTACTCAGACTTTCATATTTACATGTAACCCCATTTAAAAATAACGAGAAAAAAGAAGGTTATGTTATTAAACTCGAATTGATCATCAATTTGATTGGGGTATCGGGTCAATAAGTCACTGATTTAATCATTTGGTCATTAGTTGAACCGCATAAATTAAATTTATGTAAGTATATATAAAATATATATATAAATAGGAGTAATGTGATAACCAAATTAAGTAATTTGGCTTAGTGGTTAGCATGTCATTTCCTATCCCTTAAGTGTCAAGTTTGAATATCAAGAGTGCAATTGTGATGGAATATTTTGTTATAATTTTTAAAAATTGGTTCAACCGAAAAACAAGTACCAATGGTCCTGTTCCAGGTTCAATCAGCAAGGTCGGGCCGATTTTAATAACACTGCTATCAGGTTTACATCTTCTGAATCATACTTTCGTGGCTGTCATTGTGCATACAGGTCACGTCTTCTATCTCAAGCCTTCATCATTGTGCACAATGATCTACCATTCTTTTGCAACGTCTCTTCCATAGACTACCGCAAGTGTACAGATTTCATTTTGATTATGACATGAGGCCACACATTCAAGATCCTCTCGGATCAATGAACTCTAGCAAATTTTCTTAAATATTGAAGTTTTATACCAATACTAGTATTGTTCCCTATCTAAAAACGTCTTTATTGCTGCTACCCGTCTCGAATCGGATTAGTCGAATAATCAATGAACCGATGGACAATATTAAAAAGGAAACGTCTTTATTGCTTTCCAACTTTCCATGTCTTGAAACTTCTTGCCAATCTCAATATCTTCTTATGTTGTGCAAATATTCCCATTATTATTACGTGACTTCGGACTCCAAAGGTAATGAGTTGAGTTTTAAAAATTAGTTCACAAGCTTTTCATAAAACTTTTGACTTTTAGTTGAAGCTATGATGTAACACCTCAATTCAATGGAAACATGATACACAATAGTAAGAAGAAACAAAATACATTCAAATATGAATACAAGGCGCAAGGTCGCTAATTACAAGGGGAAACAAAGTTGTCCAACATCTTTGAAATTCGAGTACATGGCTTTTAAGTCACCTAAAACGCATACATAGCTTAGCAAGATTCCTCAATTACAACCAAATAATAAAACTACACTAATTTAATCCTGCTACGTAAAATATCAATACATAGAGAATCAAGAACTGTATCATCCACGAAAGATATACTCATGCGCTATTGGACTCATTGTTTTTCTTTTGACCTGAAATAAATCCCATGAAATGAGTGAGATGTGAATCTCGATAAGTACCTAGGGAGACAACTCTCTATTCTAGACTAAGTAAACTCGATCAAATACCTAAGTGGTATTTGGAATTTCTAACATACGCACTTGCAAAAGTTAATTCTCACACACACACACATATATATATATATATATATATATATATATATATATATGTGTGTGTGTGTGTATATAATTTGAGCTTAAAATACAGTGAGACATCCCTCACAGGTGTAAAATAAACTATCACTATATCAATGAATACATCAATGGTGAAAATGAACTAGATTACTAGCCATTCTTTTTCGAGAGGCAACAAAATACACAATATGTAAGCTAATAACACATGGATAACAATATAATTACATTACATTTAATATCACATGATTTAAAGTGAAAAATTAAATGAATTTCTGTCGTTGAGTATTCAGGTACTTCTCGAAAAGTATCCGGGTACTTCTTCTTCAGGTATCGGGATACTCTTAGAGAAGTATTTAGATACTTGTTCATAATTTTTGAACAAGTATGTGGATACCATTCGAAAGTATCCGGATACTCGTTGGACAAGTATTTAGATAATCTTCAAAAAGTATTCGGATACTTATTGACAGAAATCAATTTTTCATCCCAAAAATTCCAAATCTTTTGAAATCATGAACTTTTCTTCCTAACATTGAATCTAACTCATCCATGCATGTCCTTAGTGTACCCGAAAAATGATTTTACAGTATATAACAAGATCTTTTCAACAATTGATTCCTAGAACCATCCACCTCTATGTATGAAGGGCAAAACTTAAAATCATCCATCACAATCTGTCAAAGCTGCAACAGTCTACATACCCAGCCATTCTGCACCTTGTGCATGTCATCAAAATTGAATTTTCAGGAACATAAGAAAAAGTCTCTAACTAAGTACTTACTTGATAGGAGTTCATTCACAACCTTGGCCTTCTTTACTTTATTTTGAATTCCTCCAGCACCCAGGCTACCTTGGCTTCTTGTCTGCCCTTAAGAAGATCGACAACCATCAAGCAGCAACATGTGAACCCTCTGTCCAACCATTTACCAAAAATGTGCATATACCAGTTCTAGTGTTATTGTGACTTGATTCTTAAGGTGATCCAACCCAAAGTTTATAGTAAGAAGATGGGAAGGAATTGTCGACGGTTAAAGGGAGGTTTTTAGGAGGAGTTTTGGTGGTGGGTAGAGGATTTGCAAAGTGATTCACTTTTGTTTTTGTGTTACTGATATGGAGAGGTGTTGGGAGAACATAGTTGGGGAAGATAATTACTGAAATAAGGGGATTGTGAAGATTGGAAGAGGAGGAAGATGATCAAAACTTGTGAAGAATGGTTACAACTACAGGGTGAGTATGGTGAGAATATAGGTTTTGCAAGTCATGATTTCTCTCTCTATCTCTTTTTATTTCATTTTATTTTAAAGCAGGTGTTACATATTGAGACTTCAAAGTTGTATGAATTAAAGTTATAACAATTTTGTACTAAAAAAAAGTTATAGCACTTCTCACATTGTTTTCCAACATGCAAGTGGGAGTAGAGTATATAAGATATGAAAAAGAACAAGATCTTGTTTGGAGTATTTTTTTTAGTTAAAAACTTCTTTTAAGCTAAATTAAAAAAAAGTTTAAAAATAGAGTTAAAAGTTAATTGGTGATTATATAAAATTGTTCTCAGGGTTTTAATGGAAGGAGTTATAATGATTTGTAATTATAGTAAATTTTTAATACAAGTTTAGATTAAGGGTAAAATTGAAAAATCTAAAAAGCTAGCATATATTTTCAAAAAGCTCTTCTTGGGGAGCTTTTAACTTTTTATATTTTTATTTATTATAAACATAAATGTTGGTGTGATTATTCGTTTTCCTTTCTCTTTAATTCTGCTGTTTAATCTCTGAATTACATGTTATTTGGAATGTTTTGATTGTATTTAAGGGTTGGGAATAATTTTTTTTTTTCAGATTGAATTCGTTCTTGCTTGTTTTCTTCCAAAATGATGTTGATTTTTATTATTTCTTGCAAAAGAAGGCACACACATTTCATCTCCCTTTTGTGTTATTGGTTGGCCATTATTTTCTTTTCAAAGAAAATAGTCGATTACTTTCTTGACAAATAATCCAATACTTTACTGGAGATAAAACAATCGATTATTTATTGTCCATTAAGCATTCCAACGGCTATATATGACCAGTTTCGGTCCAACACATATATACTTATTTGTTTCGCCTCCAACATGTTAGAATCTTTATTTTATTGAATATACAGTCATTCTTGACTATTATCCTTGAATCAAACATATTAATTACTCATTCTTACTCATTTTGATCTTAAAATTTGTTTGAGCTCTTTTCTTGTCATATTTATAAATACTTATAAGTTTCAACTTGTTCAATATGCACTTTAAGAGTACTTATTCATTTCTAAACACTCTCCTACTGAATAATTGAGTTGAGGGTAGTGAAACCCTTTGTATTTGAGAAGTTACCAAATTCCTAAGTAAATTAGGAGTGAAGTATAAAGGCATCCAAGAGCCCAAAGTCTTGGAAGATTATAGTGATTTATCAAGTACCCTTGAAGCTTGAAAGTTAGTGTAAAGTTGATCAGCGGCTTCAGTCTGGATGTAGGTCTCGGTGGTGGTGACCGAACCCGGATACATCTTGTTTGCAGTTTCTCTAACCTTCAACTCTTTACTTTTGTCTTGAAATTGCATTATTATATTGTGTTGATTCATGTATTAGATTATATTTATTGATTACCCACTAGTACCTACACTTAAAATTTTCCTTGTTAAATTACTTAATTGAAGAAATATTCTCTAAAATTTTAAAGGAGACATTTTGCGAAAAGACTTTATAAAACTCAATTCACCCCCTCTTGAGTATTGGAGCCACTTGTCTAACAAGTGGTATTGGAGCTTGTTCTTTTGTGTAAAGTGTTTTTTTATAACATTTGTGTAAAGTGTTTAACCTCTTCAAGAGAAGGGATGACTTCTTTGAACCATGATCAATATGCTTCTTAAGGATTCTTCTACTACTAGACCTCTATTTTGCAATATGACTAATTATTCTTATTGAAAATTATGATGGGAATATTTCTTCTATCTAATGATTTAAGAATATGGAACATAGTTGAAAAATGATATATTTCACCTACTAAGAAAAATGAGCAAAATGAAAATGTTCCTAAGGATATAGATGAGTACAACAAAGATGAAGTTAAGAAACAAAATTGAAATGCTATAGCTCAAGACTTAATTACAATGCCTTAGGTCTTGATGATTACTTTTGTGTCTCTAATTGTAAAAATGCTAAGGAAGCATAGGACATTCTCCAAGTAACTCATGAAGTAACTAGTGATGTTAAATTCACTGAAGTAAATGCACTTACTAGAGAATTTGAATTATTTGAGATAAATAAAAAAGAAAGTATTCAAAGTATGCAAAAGAGATTCACACACCTCATTACACATTTGAATTCTCTAGACAAGACTTATACTAATCATGATTTGATTGCTAATGTGTTGAGAAGCTTGCATAGTAGGGAATGACAACCTAAGGTGACACTATAGTTGATCCAAGGATTTGAAGGCTATGGAACTTGCAACCTTGTTTGGAAAACTCCAGGAGAATGAAATAGAGCTAAATAGAATTTACCTTGAAAGAACAAGCCAACAAGAAAAGTAAGGGAATTGCCTTAAAGCTTCAACACCAAGCAAAGAAAAGGATGAAGAAAAAAAAATGGAGACTCCGAAAATGATCTTGATGAAGATAAGATGAGTCTATTTATGAAGAAGTATGGAAATTTTTTAAGAAGAATTTTTCAAAGAGACACGCATTTCCTCCAAGAAGAAGATTCAAAGATAAAGGATCTTCTCAACTCTCCATCAATTGCTATGAATGTGAAAAATTGGCCTTTACAAATCGGATTGCCCAAATCTTCAAAAGAAAGACAAACATAAAAATAACCAAGTCAAGGATAAAAAGAAATTCAAAAATGCCTATCTTGCTCGGGATGATGAATCTAGCTCTTCTGATGAAATCTCCATGTAAGAAGCAAACTTCTGTTTTATGCAAGATGGAAGAACACCGAAAAGGAACTCATCTTTTTTGTCTAATGGAGAAGGAGGACAGAAATAAATTCGAACCCAAGGTAAATTTATCATGCTCTACTACTTCCGTTTATATGATGAATTGTTTAAGATGTTTGAAGAAATGCATGATGAATCATTAGAACATGTTAAAGCTCTTAGAGCATCAAGAAAATTTGGGTACCAACAAAGTTTGGATACTAAAGATTAAATCTTAATCATGTGGTGTAGGTATGGTTGAAGGCCAAAAGCTCCAAGTGGTACTTGGATAGTGGATGTTCAAGTCACATGACGAAAAAAGTAACCAACTTCCAATCATTCCCAAGGAAAAAGCATAGACATGTTTCCTATGGAGACAAAAACAAAAGAAAGATTCTTGGTATTGAAAAAGGTGATAACTTCTCTTTCATTGCTAAAGATAATTACTTGTTGATGGCCTTAGGAATATGACTTGCTTAGCAATAGTCAATTATGTGATAGGAATTATATAGAGTTATATTTTACTCAACCTCTTAGAAAATTGAAAGTTTAATTGATGGACAAATTAAGTTTATTGGTCACAGAGTGGATAATATCTATATGATAGACTTAAATGATATGCCTTCAAATAACGATAAATGTTTGATTAGTAAGGAAGATAACTCTTGGTTATGGCATCAAAGAATAACACACATTGGCATGGGTCAATTAAGCAAATTGATCTCCCTAGACTTAGTAATTGGATTACCAAAGGTCAAATTTGAAAAAGAGAGTTTGTGATGCATGTCAAATGGGAAAGCAAGTAAAGAATTCTTTTAAATTAAAAAAAAAATGTTTCTACTTCTAGGCCTTTATAAATTTTACACATGGAATATTTTTGGACCAAATAGAACTATGAGCTTTGGTGGAAATTACTATGTCTTGGTCATTGTTGATGACTATTCTCGCTATACTTGAACTTTATTTCTTACTCATAAAAGCGATGTTTTTAAATTTGGAAAAGATTAGACAAGTTTATTCCAAATGAACAATCTTCAAATATTGTTTCAATTAGAACTGATCATGATGGGGAATTTGAAAATTAAGACTTTGAAATCTTTTGTGAAGAAAATGGTATTGAACATAATTTTTTCGCCCCTAAGATTCCATAACAAAATGAAGTTGTAAAAAGGAAAAATCATATATTGGAAGAACTTGCAAGAACCATGTTAAATGAAAATGACATTTCAAAATATTTTTGGGTGAAAGTCATAGACACCGCTTGCTATGTTATGAACCATGCTTTGATTAGGCCTATTTTAAAGAAAACCCCCAATGAACATTACAAAGGAAGAAAACCCAATATTTTCTATTTTCATATTTTGTGTTGTAAATGTTTTATTTTAAACAATGAAAAAGAAAATATTGGCAAATTTGACTTAAAAATCGATGAGGGCATATTTCGAGTCTACTCAATCATAAGTAGAGCTTATAGAGTATAATAATAGAACAATGGTCATTGAAGAATCTATTCATATTGTATTTAATGAGACTAATAATGCCTTGCCTAGAAAGAAACTTTGTGATGATGATTTTATAGTAAGCATGGAGAACATCAACTTAGATGGCAAAAAGGAAGATGAAAAGCAAAAGGGAATTGAAGTAAGCAATGATAAAGGACCAAGTCAAAAAATTAATTAAGAAAGCAATCTACCACAAGATTGGAGAGTAGCTAGAGGACACCCCATTGATGTGGTAATTGGTGATATCTCCAAAGGGATAATTACTAAAAACTCAATTAGAAATATTTGTAATCATCTAGCATTTGTTTATCAAATTGAACCTAAAATCATAAATAAAGCAATTATTGATGGACATTGGTTCTTGGCAATGCAAGAAGAACAAAATTAATTTAAAAGAAATTAAGTTTAGGAACTTGTGCCAAAACCAAGTGATTATCCAATAATTAGTACTAAATGGGTCTTTAGGAACAAACTTGATGAAAATGACATAATAACTAGAAATAAAACTAAGCTTGTTGTTAAAGGTTATTATAAAGAAGAAGGCATTGATTATGATGAAACATACGCTCCTGTTGCTAGATTAGAAGCTATTAGACTATTACTTGCATTTGTATTTGAGCATTTCCCATCACATCTTTCTTTCCTTCATAGGCGTAAGTTTGTGGTTCTTTGTTCTTTCCGTGTTGCTTGTTTCTTGGCTCGAATTCTCCTTGCTTAGGGCGGTTTTTTACTCAGATTTGGTACGTCTTTAATCACCCACGAAATACCTCTTCAATTTTCTACACTTTGGTAACTTACTCTTCTTGAACATCTTTTAGTTTTGGCTAATTATTAGCTTGATTTCTTGTTCGATTTTATTGCATATTGGTTCTGTTTTAGTGAAACTCTTGATCACATGAAGTTCTCCATGATTTCCTTGATTTTTGACATTGTTCTTCATATTATAGAAATTGATTTTGGTTCCTATTCATTAATATCGTTTGTGACTATTCATCCTGTTCTTCAAACTAATTTTAGTGGTGTGTGCATCCCCTTGTGTTGGCTGTTATGTTATCTCATTTTTGTGCTTTATTGGTGCTTTGAATTTTCGGTTCTTCCTTGGTGCATTTTAGTGGCTTTTTTTTTCAAATTGGTGGTTGGCTGTTATGTTCTTCATCTTTAGTGGTTAATGTTGTCTTCATCTTCATCAAGCCACTCCTTTACTATTACTAATATGGGTAGCTCATCTAACACCCGCCAGACTCGCTTCACATCACAACCTGATCGTCCTACAGCTAAGGCTTCAGATTTCACTCAGTACTTTCCAGGTAATGCTGCTTAACATCAAAATTACTCGAGGTAATTAAGTTATGGTTCTTAATCCGATCTGTTTGTCATGTGGGCTATCTATAATAAAGAGAGAATTTATTGGCCCGACACTTTGCCTCATCATGCTTATTGCGCATCATCATCGGTCCTCACCTCTGCCATATCATATGCTAGTGCAGGCTATTATGGAGCGCGATGTGTACCCACAATTAGAGAGGTTAAGACCCAGCTGAAAGAAAATCACAGGTTTAGGCACACACAGTTGAAGAAATCTAGTATTTGACAGATTAGTGTTGAGTAGCTTTGGGACCCATCCGCTGTACCTCCTCCTCATGCTCCTGCTGTTGATACGATTGATGAGGACGCTCATGCTCAGGCTGCTAATATGCCTGCAACTGCGGTTGCTGCTAAGGATGCCCATGTTCACGATGTTCATCCGGTTCAGGGTGGACCCGATGCTTACACTATGGCAGATATAATGGCAGCCATTATCGATATGCATGAATCTATAAAATTAGGCTTTGAGGACTTTGATACGCATCTTATGCGCATAGAAGATCAACTTGGCATTATTGATGAGGTCTCCGTGGATGTTGACATCACTTTTCCTGGCTCGCTCGAGATTTGTTACTTAGCCCACACATTCTTTAGGATTCCTTTTTCAGTTTATTATGCTCATGCACTGAGACTCATCTGTGTTTTTTTCTTCTTATGCCTATATATGGCTATTATGTTTTATGCCTATCTTGGATTTCGGTAGCATCTTTTGGATTTTTTTGGACATATGCCTATGTTGGATTCTGTTATGTGTTTGATGGGTTGCTATGGATTGTTATAGCTTTTCTGTTTCGGATTATTATGTCTTGGATCTTGATTTTTCCTGATATTGTAATGTTGAATTTTAGACCATGCTTCACATATGTTTATACTATGTTGGATTCAATTTTTCCTTTTGATGTTGCCAAATGAGGAGAAGAATGTGCAATTGAGAAATCATGCACAACTCACCAATTATGTTTAAAGAGGCACATGTTAAGGTAAAAATGAGAAGAATGAACTTAAAAGGTAAAAATGAGGTATATAGAACCTAGAACTCCACCTTTTGTAATTTCTTAAATTATTCACATATTAAGGGGGAGTCTTAGTACTATCTTGACAAAATACATGCTATGCTAACCATTTTCTCAATTTGAGTTTGTCATTTTAAAAAAAAGGGAGATTGTGAAACCAATGAACTCAAAATGAAGATTTCAACTATGCAAGAGTTTTGATGATAAAAAAATAAGTTTGGAAGAAGACTGCAAGAGTGATACATCTTACAACAATAAAAAAAAGTCAAAGGAAGCAACTCAACAAACCAACAAAGGCAAAACTATCAAGATAAATGAAAATTCCAAAAAGAAGATCAAGAATCAAGCTAAAATGGAAGAATCTAAGTCCAAAAACCTACAAGTAGTACATCTATAAGACTTAGAGTTAAATGTAAAGGTAATTGACTAATATTGCATGAATGAGCTCAAAGTATACTTATTTTTTTACATGCATTATTCATGACTTTAAATACTTAAAATAAATTTGAAAATCTCATGAAAAATATCCCTGGCATGTTTTATAACTTTAAAACATTTTCATTATTTCATGGACTTACATAAAAAGTGGTTGGAGATAGAGCTGTCAAAACAGCCCCAAGCCCGCGGGCTGGGCCCTACAGCTCCAATTTTTAGCCCTTTTTTTTCCAGCCCACATATGAGAGGGTTATTTTTGACCCTAACCCCAACTGACCCTCATCTCTCTTGGGTTAACCCAACAACCCTACGGGCCAGCCCAATGCTTTTTTTCCTAAAACCTAAACCCCTAATTTCTCTGGTATTCTTCTTCACGAGCACCGTTGCAGTTCCAATTTCTTCTTCTTCTTCAGCGTGTTTGTGGCAACCACACAACATCCCAATTCTTTGGTCACGGTATCTTCTATCTCTTTTTCTCAGCATTTTCGATTCTCTGCACCTTGTTTTCCTTCTTTGAATTTCATCATTTTCGTTTTCGATTTGATGAGCGAAATCGTTGCATTTCTTTTCTGATATGAGGGGGAACAATTTTCAAAACATACAACTTATGGGTATACAAAATTGCGAACTACCTGCATACTGTGTTGTGACATAGTTCAGTTTGCAAGAAACACACTATTGCATATGAATGTAAATCGTGTTGTTCTTTTTCCCCTCACTATTTGTATGTTGTTTGATTTAATATTTACTAGTTCAATGTTGTACCTAATCTATCTATTTACGTAGTTTTCCACCCATGATACTTTTTCATGATTATTGTATAATGAAATAATGCATCATGGCTTTTAGGTGAGAAAAGTATTTGGAAAAGAAAATTCTGAATTTGTACTTCCCTAATTCTTTACCCGAATATTGTTGTTATATTTTTCACTGTGGAGTGTGGATAGCTTCTTTCAAACAAATCACCCAGATCATTATATTGGACACCAGGTAATAAATTTTAATTATATTTTTGTTTGAGGAACTTTTATTAAAGATAAACTATTTAGGGAATAATTTGAATTGAAGTATAATATTTATGCATGGTGTCAATGTTTGTATAAAATAATTTGGGGAACTTTCAAAAATTGATCCTTTTTTTATGTAAGAATGACCTCTGTTTTAGGCTCAGAATGAAAACCAATAGAGATATGAAAACCATAACATTATCTTGGATGATAACTTTGTTACCAAAGTTAGGACCTTGGCATATGAAGGAAAGGGTCTTCTCTTTATAAGAGCCATGTGACCACTTATGTGAAGGGTGAAAATCATAAGTGAAAAGAGCTTCAATCTAATTGTTCTGTAGGTGAGAATTGCTCGTATCTTCAACGCATATGGACCAAGAATGTTCCTTGATGATGGGCGTGTTGTCAATAACTTTGTTGCTAAGGTAATTTAGCAACAATTGTGCAAAGGGGGCTTAACTTGTGTCTTTGTATGATTTCTTTTGGGACTATTGGCTTCATCAACCCCATTTGTTCATGATTGATTTGTGTGGTGACTAAAGGCTTTATGTTATTTGGCAAGATTCCTGCAAAAGTACTATTATGTGATTCATTTGTAAACAAACATTGATCGTACATGATAAATAAGCATCCTGTTTTTCGGGGGCATGTACATGTTGTTTTGAAGCAAAAGTGTATGTATGCCCCAGTTATTTCAAATGTACTTCATTCTTTATTTGTTTTAATCTCATTTTATTTGTTGTAAATGTAGGCCTCGGTATAGGGTAATGATATTTTATCAGGGTTCATTGTAATATTGTATTTGGAGTCTAATTATGGTTATAACTATCTTCTTATTTATAATAGTTAAATCAATGAAGTTTTGTATGATATTGATAGGGAGTATTAACAGAACAGGGATATTTGAAGTCATGATGTTAATACGTGAAATTTATAACTTTTTTCTTATTTATTTTTATACTGGATTAAGTGGATTTTAAATTCAATAATAGATTTTTTCAAAATTGGTTTTTGGCCCGTGGGCTGGCCCTAACCCGTGGGGTTATATGATTTTTTTGGCCCGTGCAGGCTGTTTAATATGCGGGCTTTTTGGCCCTAGCCCGGGCGGGTTAGGGCCTAACGGGTTGGGCTGGCCCGTTTTGACGGCTCTAATTGGAGACAAGTTGAAATGCATCTGAACTCAAAAATGATGTATTATAACCTAATTACTTTCTTGACAAGTAATCTAATACTTTGCTAGAAATAAAGTAATTGATTACTTAATGAAATGTAATCAATTACTTGACAAAAGTAATCGATTACTTACTATCAAGTAAGCATCCCAACGACTATAAACAACTAGTTTCTGTCCAACACTTATATATACTCATTTATTACGCCTCTAACAGGTTAGAATCACTATTTTATTGAAATACATTCATTCTTGACTATTCTCCTTGAATCAAACATATCAATTACTTATTCTTATGCATTTTGATTATTAACACTACTTGAGCTCTTCTCTTGTGATGTTCATCAATACCTATAAGCTTCAACTTGTTCAAATTGTATTTTGAATGTACTTATTCATTTCTAAACACTCTTCTAGTGAATACTTGAGTTGAAGGTAGTGAAACCCTTTGTATTTGAGAGGTTACCAAATTCTTACGTAAATTTAAAGTGTAAATGCATCCAAGAGCCCGAAGTCTTGGAAGATTGTAGTGGTTTATCAAGCACCTTTGAAGCTTAATAGTTACTGGAAAATTGATCGAGCGGCTTCAGTCTGGACGTAGGTCTCGGTGGTGGTGACCGAACTAGGATACATGTTGTTTACAATTTCTCTAACTTTCAACTCTTTACTTTTATTTTGAAATTTCATTATTAGATTGTGTTGATTTATATATTAGCTTATATTTATTGATTACACACTAGTACCTACACTTATAATTTTCCTTGTTAAATCACTTAATTGAAGAAGTATTCTCTAAAATTTCAAAGGAGTCATTTTGCTAAAAGATTTTATAAAACTCAATTCACCCCTCTTGAGTATTGAAGCCCCTTGTCTAACAGTTATTTCTCCTATCGATTGAGAAATATACGTATGAAATAGTATCTTTAAGAATGTTTACGGCTTGAAGACGACTGTATGTCATAGATTTTGAGTTGTATTGTGACATATTGGATTATTTAACTTGAGCAATTTCATGTTGTTTGGAAATTGCGTCAATGCAATTTCCTGTTAAGAAATTGTATTGAAAATAACAATTTCACATTGTTTAGAAATTGTGTTATGTAATTTCATGTTGTTGAGAAATTGCATTAAGGAGTGTAATTTCATCTTGCTTGGAAATTGCACTAATGTAATTTCATGTTATTGAGAAATTACATTGAGGACCGGTAAAAATTAGAGTATTATATTTTTTTTGGTACAGAAAAGGGGCAAAGCCCCAACAAAAAGCAAAAAGAAACAGAATAAAAAAAGAACAAAACAAAAAGCAGAAAAGAAAAACATAAAGAAGCAACACAAAGGTCTTAGTCAGGATTCCACACAGATGGTTGGCCAGCAGGGGTCTGGACATCTTTCTCCAACAGATTTTGCAGCTCAGACGGTTGATTCAAAAGAAGGTAGACACCAAGGTGCTTGGAAAGAGCATCCTTTGCTAGCCAATCAGCACAGCTATTAGCTTCTCTGTTTGTGAAAGAAAGAGCAGTCATCCAATTTCTTTCCATAAAAGCTCGAATCCTAACTACCAGGGGCAGTTGTCGAGCATCTTTCGCATTAGAGGAAAGCAAGTTGATTGCTTGAGAGGAGTCACTCTCAACAATCACTTTAGGAGTACCTAGCTGCCAAGCTAGATCGAGACCATGGAGAATAGCCCACAGCTCAGCATGAAGAGGAGAGCAAGAACCAAGGAAAGATTGAAAGCCACCAACCCAAACACCATCCTTGTTTCTCAAGAGACCTCCACAAGCTGCTCTCTTAGAAGAAACGGCTCCATCAACATTTAATTTAAGCCAATTCACCTCTGGCCGAATCCAATGAGTGGGAGTCCTGATGCTAAAGGATCTGGAGGTTGGGCTGAGCACCTGTTTAGCATTAGACAAAACCACCCAATTTCTTTGAATCTCACCAGTCACATTATCAGGTATCTTGAAATCTTGTTCATGGCAATCTTTATTTCTCCACAGCCAAATATACCAACAAGATATAAAGAAATAATCTCTCCAATTAGGCTGTCTCACATCAGAAAATAATAAGCAATTATCAAGCCAGATGTGCAAAGTCTGTTCAGTAAAGAACAAAGGAGGCTGAGTAGTGAACAAAGAGCAATTCCAGAATTTAGAGGCATGGGGGCAATCTCTAAAGACATGGAGAATGGTTTCTACCTTATCAGGGCAGAATTTGCACCTGTCAGAAGTATTTCCCCACTTGGAAACTAATTGGTTGGTCAGAATCCTTCCATGAGCAAGCTTCCAGATCAGAAATTTGTATTTTTCAGGGCCTTTCCATTTCCAAATAATCTCCCAGTGAAAGTTTGGAGATAAAGCATCAAATTTCATCAGGCTTGTATAAGCCTTTTTAACCAAAGAGATCGATGGGTTCAGATCCTTCCAAGCAAGCACATCACACCCAGCTGAAGTAGTGGGAGGGGGAATGGCTGCTATCAAATTAACCACATGTTGTTCAAAGAACTGATGAAGAAAGGTGAAGTTCCAATTGTTGGAGTTTTTGTCAATACAGTCAGCCACAGTATCAGCAATGAGCAGAGGATGGGGTTCCATGACTGCAACATTTAGCAGCTTAGGAATATCTCCAAGCCAATCATCTAGCCAAAAATTGGTGTTTTTACCATCACCAATGTTCCACTTCAAGTTGTCCAGAAGTACAGGCCAGATTTTAGAGAGATTCTTCCAAAGTCTTGAATCATAAGCCTTACTAATGCAATTACCATGCAATTCCACCTTCCTCCCATATTTAGCAAGGAGAACTCGAGACCAGAGCTGGTGAGGATCATGAATAATAGACCAAGCCATTTTCATTAAGAAAGCTTCATTCTGCTTCCTTAAATTAATGATACCAAGGCCCCCCAAGCACTTAGGCTTGCACAATTTCTCCCAAGAAACCAGATGGGCTGACCTTTTTTCTTTAGTACCACCCCAAATGAATCGTCTTTGGATTTTTTCAATTTCATCACAGATCCCCAGAGGAATGATGTTATTTTGCATGTGGAACATAGGGATAGAGGAAATGACTGATTTGGCTAGGACAACTCTACCAGCCATAGAGAGATTCTGCTTAGACCACCCATTCAGCCTTTTGTGAATTCTGTCCAGGACTTCACTATAAAGGCTCTTGTTAGCTCTGTCATGCTTCATCATCGAACCCAGGTACCTCCCAAGGTTTTTTGTAGGAGCAAAGCCACAGATGCTTGTTATTTTCCTGGATAGACCCTCATCAATATTCCTTGAAAAGAAAATACTGGTCTTATCTTTGTTTACTTTTTGTCCAGAAACATCACCAAACAAATTCAGGATCTCCATGATTTTGGTAATTTGGGTTTCTGAAGCTTCCGCAAACAACATTAAATCATCTGCAAAAAGCAAGTGAGAAATCCTTGGTCCACCCTTTCCAGCTTTCAAGGGTATCCAACTTTTATTTTCTACTGCATCAGCAATAAGGTGGGAGAGTTTCTCCATACATAAAACAAAGATATAAGGTGAAATGGGGTCACCTTGTCTTAGACCTCTAGTAGGAAGAATGGCTCCAGCTTTAGCCCCATTCCAGAGAAGCTCAAATTCAGAGGAAGTAATGCAGGCCATGATTAAGGAGATCAACTTAGAAGGAATACCGATTTCCTCAAGAACTCTTTGAATGAAATCCCAAGAAATACGGTCATAAGCTTTTTCTAAGTCAATTTTCACAGTCATAAAACTTATTTTCCCTCTCATCCTGTTCATGGTATGAATCATTTCCTGAACAATGATGATATTATCTTGAATATTACAGTTAGGCACAAAGCTGACTTGGTGGGGAGATACCAACTTCTTAAGGAATGGCTTCAGCCTGTTCACAATGATCTTGCTAATCCCTTTATATAACACAGAACATAGAGCAATCGGTCTAAACTGGGCAACCCTTTCAGGATTTTGAACTTTAGGAATCAGGACTAAAAGGGTTTTGTTAATGTCTTTGATATTCCCAGGATTAAGCCAAAGATGGATAACAGAAGCCACAGTTTGCTTACCAATGACATCCCAATTTTTCTGGAAGAATAATGCTGGATAACCATCCGGCCCAGGAGCCTTCAAAGGACCCATTTTAAAGAAAGCTTGATGTATTTCTTGGGGGCTAATAGGAGCTTCCAACATGCGCATTTCTTGTTGAGAGAGATTAGGCCATTTAGTTATAGTATTATGCCAAGGTCTAGCTATGTGATCTTCAGTGAAAAGACCCGTATAAAACGCAAGAAATAGCCTTATTATGCTCTCTTCCTCTTTTATCCAGTGACCAGCTTCATTCTTTATGACAAGAATCTTGTTCCTAGCTCTCTTGATCATAGTAGTGATATGGTAAAATCTTGTGTTTTTGTCCCCATCCTCAATCCATTTGGTTCTAGATTTTTGGAACCAGAGACTTTCCTCTGCCTCCAGCACAGCAGTGATGTCTTGTTGTAAATTAAGCTCTAGAGGGGAGAGGGAATCATCATTAGTAGAATGAATTCTAGCTTGCAACTCTTGGAGACTCAATAACAGCCTCTCCTTCTTAGTTAAGATATCCCCAAACACCTGCTTATTCCACACCTTCAACGGATTGACCAAGCGAGATAAGGAGGAAGAAACATCAAAATTGGGATTCCAATGCTCTTTGAGGAAGGAAGGGAAGGAACCATGATCTTGCTAAGCAGCCACAAACCGGAAAGGTCTCTCTCTCCAATTAGAAACCTGGGGACTAAGAGAGAGCAGCAAGGGGTTGTGATCTGAGTTGAGCCTAGGCAAAGCTTTGACAGTAGCTTCAGGGAAGGCAGTTCTCCATAAGGCATTAGCACAAATCCTATCTAATCTCTTGAAAACTCTGTCCAGGTGTAACCATTTAGATCCTCTCCAAGTGAATTTAGCACCATGACAGCCAAGGTCCATGATGTTGCAGTCATCAAGGAATTAGAGTATTATATTGATTGATCATATTTTTGCTCTAATTCTTACTACACTGCTAGGCCCATAGTTCATGAAGATATAATGCTTATTGTATATGTGTATGGAAGGTCATATGTTATGGTATTTTCGACATATTAATCGCCATGTTTCTATAAGGTTATATTGGATTGAATTGAGATGCTAAAATCATAATATTGTTTTTAAAATTGTGGCCACGTAAAATATTTTTCCTTTAGTTATTAACCCGATAGAGTTTTTTAAAAATAAAATCAAAATTAATTAGTATAGCCCAAGTGGAAGAATGTTATAAATTTTTATGTGAGCAGTATTAATTAATATGTTTTATGTTTGCTAAGTTAATTGGGTTAAAAATATTCCAATTTTATTTTATAATAACCCCATTGTGATCATGTTGAGTTGAAACTTTTGGCATCTATTGATACTAAGCGTAGTTAGGCAGCACAATGTAGGTATTGATGTCTAATTAGACTTCTGTGATGAGAGGATCCATCAAACACACTATTGACTAAGTTTATGCTATGTCCCCCTTCAGGCCTATACAATAGGGTTATACCTTGATAGTCGTCATGCTCCCATTGCAAGAAAGGCAGCCTCATATGTTATAGGTCATAGAGAGGAAGATGTTAGCTGGAGAAACAACTCTCACTCAAGTTTGTTCAGCAGATTAGATTGTCCAATCAAGTATTCCTTATTCCTGAACTTTAGTTATTCATATGGTGTTTATTGATTATATATGCATCGAATTCTATGGTTGAATTGTTATAGAAAATTTCTTACAATATGAAGTCACACATATGTTTAAAAGTGATGCTCAAAATCCTTTTAAGATCCACCATAATTCCTTTTTAAATTAATTTTTTTTAATACAATGGCACATTCTATATACGCATGCTTAAAAGTAATTTTATTGTATTATTTTTTTCATGCCTTGACGACATGAAGATGAATTCCTTATATAGGAGAGAAAGGAAAGGGGAAGGAGCAAGGCTTTTTTCATGTGCAACTTAAATATGAATTCTCCAATGCATGACTTACAAATATGAAAAAGCATCAAATTTATGCCTTTCTTTTATTCTTTTGTTTTTCTTTCTTTTTATAATAATATCAATTTTTTTATGTTTTTTATTCTCTCAAATAAAAGAACAAACTTGGATAAAGTCAGGTGTTCACAATTACTCTTCTTTACTTGGTTCTTAGAAGAGAAGGAGAATACCTTATCCTTGAGTGACATTAATTAAAAAGGGTAGATAAAATAAGTAAGTTAAGTGAATTATTTTTTTCAATTTTAGAGATTGTGTATTCTGCAGAAGTACTGAAAGTATTTTTTAAGAGAAGGTGAATAATCATAATTATTATATTATCGTAGTACATGAATACAAATTTTGTCTCAAAAAATAATAAATGTTGAATTTATGTGAGAAATTAAACGACGGAATTTATGTTAAAACAATGAATAACTTAATTTATGTGAAGACAAAAAATTGATGAATTTATTTGAAAGTAATATGAATTTATGCCAGAGGAGTAAAGATTGATTGGTTAAATTTAAGCGAACGAGTGAATGTAACGAACTTTGCATTAAATTAACCCGCTCTATCATGAAAACTTTGTCTTATCCTAATCGAATTACAATATTGATCCCCTCTATGTTTTTAACCCGTTCTTCTCCCTTAACATATTATACCTCAATCCACTTCAACTGTGGTACTTCTAATTTGATCTTACGCTATTCACTTTTTGATTTCTTACTCTGTCGAGCTATGATATTTTTTTCTTTTTGGCCTTTCAATCCAAGTCGTGCTTTATTATAATGCAAAAGGAAAACAACAGTTTAGTTAGAAATGTTTAAAAATGGACACTTGGTATTTGTAGATTGGAGGCAAATAACCCCTTTAATAAAAGGGTTTTATTAATATCATGTTAAATGAGATAAGTTATCTCATGTCATAGAGATAAATTTGTGGGTCCCACCATCTGAAAAAAGAAAAGAAAAAAAAGGCACAATTATCGAAGGATATATACGAGAGAACTTTATCACATGTGACATGAGAATAGTATTTCCCTTAATAAAAATGCTCATAGACTACGCTACAGAATATATATGTCAATTCTGCGGGATTTTTTTTAAACCTTAAATATTAAGTCGATTTAATAATAAAAATGGTTAGTCTATAAATAGGACAATGATAAGTTGTCCATTCAAAATTTGTTAACTGTTATGCACCGATTTAATGGATCTTTCACAATCGGGCTCACGATTCAACCTTAAAAACCTTTATAAAAACGAAGTTTCATCTCACATTGTAACGGGCCGCAACAAAAGTCCAATAAACTCAGTTGACAATAGCCCACGTAGGAAGAGGAAGCCCATCTATTTGTCTGACTATGTATTGGGTTAATGGATCTCAAAGCCTTTTAACATTTCAGCCCACTAGTTATTTTAGCCCACAAACTTCTATTTTGCAACCCTACTGTTTAAATAGTGCATGAGGACATGAGAAATGATATGGAATTATATTCAGAAAACTCTTTCTCTATCAATTCTCTTTCCCTCTCTACATTCTTGTTATTTTACTCTCCCTACTCAGAAATCTGCTCCCACTACATTGGTGCTTTCATTGAGTTATGGTGGAAAATACTAGACTCCGCGAGCTCACCAATCAGGTCCAGTCTCATGACCAATAGTTTGTCACTCTGGAACGGACTTTGGATCACCGTTTGGAGACCTTCGAGTTGGCTCAAGATCAACGGTTTGAAGAGACTAATCTCCGATTCACAGCTGTGAATACTCAGATCCAGGATGTTTATACCCTTCTACAGAATATGCAGGTACAGATGACCAATCTGTTGAACGTCCAACAAGCAGGGGTACTGGGCGTAGGTCCACATCACGCTGGCGCACCACGGCCACCACACCCCTCCCGTTCTATGAAAATTGATTTTCCCCGCTTTGGATCTGGAGATCCAGGCCCATGGTTGTTCGCTGTGGAACGTTATTTCCGCTATCACCAGGTTCCTGATCTGGATCGTCTTGATCTCGTTTCTTTTAATCTGGATATGCCTGCATCTTGCTGGTTTGAATCGCTATTGGGGAATGGCGACTTGCCTGACTGGCCCCACTTTGTGCAAGCCATTCATCACCGTTTTGGACCTTCTGAATTTGAAGATCCATTGGGTTCCCTCGCTAAACTCCAACAAGGCAGATCGGTTTCTGAATTTCAAGCAGCTTTTGAGATGCACGCACGACGAGTTCCTGATTTAACACCTCCATCGAGCGGTGTTGGTTCATCGACCACGCGATGTTATCGCAGCTTTTGCATACGCTAAGGTCTATGAGGATCAGTTTGCTGATTCTCGAACCACTAAACCATGGCAGACACGACCCACAAACATTTCCCCTTCATTCACAAACCCTCCAATTGCAGCCCAACCCATTACCACCGTCCCACACACATTGAACCCTAAACCCCCACCTGCCTTACCCTCTATCCCAATTAGAAGACTAAACCCATCAAAAATGGCCGCCCGTCGCGAAAAGAATCTATGCTATAACTGTGATGAGAGATTTATTCCGGGTCACCGCTGCAAGGGACGTGCCACTCTTTTGTATTTGGAAGGTACGGATGAAGACAATCCAGAAATTACAGAGGAACAACAAGATCCTCCAATTGTGGAAAACCTAGAGTCACCTTCCCCGGAAATACCCCATGCTATCAGTTTTAATGCCCTTTTTGGTCACCGCTCAACCAATTCCTTTCGCTTGCAGGGTAACGTTGGTGGTCATCCAATCCAGATTCTGGTGGATGGTGGTAGTACTCACAATTTTATCACTCACCGCATGGCTGCTCATCTCCCTTTAACACCACATGTTATTTCCCCTTTCAAAGTTCATGTGGGGAATGGGGATGCTCTTTTATGTTCTGCGATTTGTCGCAATATTCCTGTTGATATACAATCCCATGTGTTCATGATTGATCTATATGTCCTTGACCTTAAAGGGGCGGATGTGGTTTTGGGTGTCCAATGGTTATCTACCTTGGGCCCAATTGTTACAGATTATTCAGCATTAACTATGTCTTTCTCTTATCACAACTCACAGGTTCTACTTCAGGGTAATGTGAGTGTCACTCCGAGCCATATTAGCTCCTCCCAACTACAGAGATTGGTGTTGAACGATTCCATTTCTACATGCCTGATGTGTTTCACATCCAATTCGGACTTACCGCCACCACCTCAACTATCTGCTGCTAATTGCTCAGCCTTGAATCACATCTTACAATAATTTTCTGATGTCTTTGAACCACCCATCTCTTTACCTCCTGATCGTGGGTACAATCATCACATTCACTTATTACCTGATGCCAAACCGGTCCAGGTTCGACCGTGTCGATACCCACACTACCAGAAAACGGAAATTGAGAAATTAGTGACTGATATGTTACACACAGGCGTGATTCGTTCTAGCCATTCTGCTTTTAGTTCCCCGGTTTTGTTGGTTAAAAAGAAGGACGGCACATGGCGTTTTTGTGTGGACTATCGAGCTCTAAATGCCATTACGGTCCAAGACAAATTTCCCATTCCCACAATTGATGAGTTGCTCGATGAGCTTCATGGGGCAATTTTTTTTTCTAAATTGGACCTCCGTTCGGGCTACCACCAGATCCGCATGCATGAAGCTGACATTCACAAAACAGCTTTTCGCACCCATCATGGGCACTTTGAATTTGTGGTTATGCCTTTTGGCCTTTCAAATGCCCCATCTACTTTTCAGGCAACTATGAATACTATTTTTGCTGCTTACCTTAGAAAATTTGTGGTTATTTTTTTGATGATATCTTGGTATACAGCTCATCTACAGAACAACACTTCCTTCATTTGGAGAAGGTGTTAGCCACATTACGCGCACATTCTCTTTATGTAAAAAAGGAGAAATGCATGTTTGCGGCACAATCTATTCCATATTTGGGCCATGTCATTGCGGGCTCGGGGGTGGTCCCTGATCCAGAAAAATTACAGGCCATATTGGAGTGGCCGGTTCCCACTAACACTACCCAGGTGCGCGCTTTTCTCGGTATATCGGGATATTACCGCAAATTCATTAAGAAATACGCTTCCTTAGCGGCCCCTTTAACAGATCTCTTATCCAAAAAAGGGTTTTCGTGGACATCGCTTGCTGCTGATGCCTTCGCGTCCATTAAACGAGCTCTCACCACAGCACCCATTTTGGTCCTTCCGGATTTCACTGAACCATTTGTGGTCGAAACAGATGCTTCAGGGGTGGGCATTGGAGCGGTTTTGTTGCAGCGAGAGAAGCCTATTGCCTTCTACAGTCGCAAACTATCACCTACGATGCAAAATCAGTCCGTTTATGTGAGGGAGATGTTCGCCATTACTTCAGCCGTGAGCAAATGGCGTCAGTATCTCCTGGGCTCACATTTCATCATTCGGACGGATCACAAAAGTTTGCATAACCTGATGAACCAGGTTATCCAAACACCAGAGCAACAGCAATTTCTTGCTAAGCTCTTGGGTTTCCATTACACAGTAACTTACAAGAGCGGTAAGACCAACGTTGTGGCCGACTGCCTTTCCCGGCTGCCTGAAGGGTGACCGACAACTCATATGCCCCACCTCCTGGCCATTACTGGCCCAGTCCTCCATAATACAAAATTATTACAGTCCGAGTACATGACAGATCCCTATACTGTGAAGTTAATTACAGACATTAAGGAACGACCAAATGATTTTGCTGATTGGCGTTTGCGTAACGGTATTCTCTTCCATCGCTGCCGCATATTCCTTCTTGCTGGTTCGACTCTGATCCGACATGTTCTTCAGGAATTTCATAGCTCTGTTCAAGGGGGCCACTCTGGCATCCAAGCTACGCTACATCGCATTTCCAGTAATTTCACCTGCAAGGGATTAAGAAGAGATGTTAAGACTTTTATTCTTAGTTGTGATACATGCCAGAAACTAAAAGCCCCGAATCATCCACCCCTGGGACTGTTACAGCCCTTACAAATCCCAGAAAAGTTATGGGCTGATGTAAGCATGGACTTTATAACCCATTTACCTGTATCATCGGGTCACACAGCTATCATGGTGGTGGTTGATAGATTATCCAAGGCGGCCCATTTCATTGCACTTCCCCGTCACTACTCGACCATTACGGTGGCGCAGCTCTTTTGGGACTTTGTTGGGAAGCTCCATGGGATACCATAATCCATTGTTTCGGATCGCGATCCGATTTTTCTCAGTGATTTTTGGCGATCTCTATTCAAACTACAAGGAACAACTCTCAAATTCAGTTTAAGTTATCACCCTCAAACAGATGGGCAAACAGAAAGAGTTAACAGGTGTTTAGAGAGTTACCTTCGTGCGTTTTCGCCATCCAGCATCTTGGTCCAAGTTTTTAAGCCTGGCGGAGTATCATTATAACACGTCTTTTCACTCGTCTACTGGCACTACTCCTTACCAGGCCATGTTTGGGCGAGCACCTCCCAATCTTATGGCCTACTGTTTGGGATCTTCCCAAAATGAGGCTGTTGAATCTACTTTGGCCGACCGTATGCACCTCATCAGTTCATTGAAAGAAAATTTGTTCAGATCTCAACAAACGATGAAAGCTCAAGCAAATAAAAAACGTAAAGACTGGATTTTTACCTCGGGTGATCTGGTTTTGCTTCGTCTCCAACCTTACAGACAGCTGTCTGTAACGCGACGTTCCTCTCAAAAGTTGGCTCTGCGTTATTATGGGCCGTTTGAGGTAGAAGAGCGTATCGGAGCCGTAGCTTACCGTCTCAAGTTACCACCGACGGCTCGCATACATCCGGTATTTCATATTTCGGCTTTGAAACCGTACCGCTCCACTCATCTTTTGAAGATTCACCCACTTCCTCTGGCAGCAAAGGATACTCCTCTCATCCATAAACCTTGCGCCGTGGTGGGAGAGCGGCAGATTTGGCGCCGGGGGGTTTTAGTACCACAAGTCTTGGTCCAGTGGAGGCTCTACCGCCGGAAGACTCGACATGGGAGGATAAAGAAGCTATAGTACCATCTCTGGTCAGTATTCCACGAGCAACTACGGGCAAAGAAGTCATTGGTCATACTGCCGGTATGGAAAGAGATGAGAACGAGGGTAATGGAACTCCAGTGAAAGGAGCAGCTGAAGACATTTGCTCAACGATTAAAGGTCACGATGGTTTGTTGGAAGGGGATGAGAACGAGGGTAGAGGAACTCAAGTAAAGGGAGCAGTTGAAGACACCGAAGGTATGATAACTTCAACTGGTCTCAAACAACCAGCTTTTCAGCTTCCAAGATCTACGGTCCACAGTGCGTCACCCGTTTCGATACAATCTGTAACAGCCCGTTACGCACCGGTATTGTTAACATTAATTATGATATTAAGCGCATTTACAATCACAGCAGTTCATTTATAAAAATGAGAATAAACTTTTTCCGATTATTACGCGAACAGTAAAAGTATAAAAAAGCGTAACAATAAAAAGCTGTGACCGTAACTGAAACACTAGCGGAAGACTTTCTTAACTATTTATACACTTTTTTTTATTACCTACAAGATACTAAGGGGTTCCCATAAACCCACTTAGCCAATTCCTCACTTTTACGTTTTTACCACTTAACTGGACTTGCTAATTGTTTTTCTACGAACACAAAATAAAAATCCGAACTTAAACTAGAGTTTATCTTTTTTCCTTATTCAATTACCTTTCTAACAAGCTATCACACACTCGATTCCGAGCTCGTGAGCTCCGGTTATCGC
This sequence comes from Gastrolobium villosum, assembly GCA_032173675.1. Lineage (NCBI taxonomy): Eukaryota > Viridiplantae > Streptophyta > Magnoliopsida > Fabales > Fabaceae > Gastrolobium > Gastrolobium villosum. The sequence continues at coordinate 229,192 of JAVKPL010007261.1, read as the reverse complement.
CGTTTGAAGTTGGACAAACAACATTGCCTACCAACTCCGAAACAGTCTAAAACGTCCAAACTTCACGGAATAAACTGCACCTAACCACAAGGACACTGCCTCTCAAAATTTTACACCATAAACTAGACACCTCAAACTTCGATTTGATATATCGTACGCTTAATTTGACCAAGTAACGAAGCGAGAATTAATTTCCCAACACAGACCCGAATCTGTCCACTGGTGCTGGCCAGAAACAGGGCAGTGCGTGACAACAGCCCCCATGGGCTACGCACACCACCAATGAACCTAGGCTTTTGACACAACGTAGGGGACATCTTAAGCTTCAAAATGGCGTATGGTACGTCCCAATCGGACCACTATGGAGAGAGATACGCTCCTCCAAAGTTCACCCAAAAACTGCCAATTCTACAGAAAATTCGCCAGAGTTTCCTTTGTATTTCCAAGAATCCCCAAATTTTCATAACCTATTTAACACCACTATTACACCTGAAATCCAGCAAAATCCAATGGGTGGCACACACAAGGTCCAACAACGTCTTGGGGCACTTACAACCCAATCCAATATACACTTAAAACATAAACAGTTTACTTTCAATTTCATGCATAAAACATAATACAGATAATCATAAACCTATAATAGGCCTAAAGCCCTTCCATCATATTACATACATCCATGGTACATTTACAACACTGGATTACTTTTGCATTTACAACTTTAACTTTAAACTACAATTATTTACATATTACACTTCACTTGCCAAATAAATCCATAAACTAAAATGACATGATAGCTAAACTCTACTCCATTGCTCCACTCGTCATCATGCGGGCTTCTTGCCCGCTGCTCCATATCCACTGGTACACCCTGAAATAATGCCCCGAGACGGGGTGAGATATACGGATATATCTCAGTAACCAAGAGGTTCTGGAGAAAACTTCGCCCAATGGTTCACTTCGATGTATATCAATAGCATAAAAACAACACCACTGTTATAAAACGGGATAAAGCAAGGGATTTAGAGAAAGGGGGAATATATCAGAACAACTACGACATGCGGGATGGTAGCTACCAATACCACGCCATGTCCTCGGCTATACGCCTATGGGTACTACCCCTGGCGTGTTCATAGAACAACCCACCAAGGTACCCCTTCCAACCATATACACCCAAGACAACCTAGTGTGCTCCTATCCGGATAACACACCACGACCCTGGGTCAACTGGAACTCCCTCTCGGAGACCTATCCAGTGGCAGTCCGGAAACACTTGCCCGAAGGCTAAAAAATATCTACTGGCCAGAGATCTGGTACATAAGTACCCACTGTGATAATGCACATGCATGCTCATGCTGTTCTACACTACTCATACACACTTCCTACCGTTGCCATCAACTAGCAAGGTGGAACACAAAAAGGGGAACAAGCCCCAGTACCAAGAGGTTACCTTTCGTTTTATCCGTCCACTGAGCTCCGCAGAAACTCCACTCATAGCTTGATACACAGGGAACACTTCAATCCACTTGATCCAGGACCAAGGGCAATCCACTATTTCGCTGTTCCAAGTTTATATCCACGTACGGCAACCTGTACAACCATGCACAGCCGTCAGATTTCCTCTCCCCTCCACTAACGGTTCGGCCTACATAGTGTTATTTTGGGTTTTATTTTTCTAAATTTTCTTTCTCATTTTATTTCACTTACTTAGGTTACCCAAAGGCTAGTTCACTCGCCGTTTTTCGGTTTTATGACTTTTACGCAACATTTTGCGAAATATTGCACTTTAGGCACATTTTGCCACTTTCAACACTTATTATTTTTACATTGATTCTTCCACATGCCAATCACCACACAACCGATCTAATAACTTTTCCATCACACAACGCAACACCAAAGTGTTCTAAAACATCCATTTGCTCAATTGTACATAAATGGCCTAATCTTGGTTAGTCCAAACCAAGGATTTCCACTCAATTCCTATGGCCCACAACTCACATAATCACTTCCTAACATCATACAATCACACTACAATTCACTATACCACACATTAACACAAAACTCAAAAATTCCATTTCATGCATCAATTTTTTTCTAAGTTAAAAATCCATTTTTTTCGCTTAAAATTTTCATTGCATTTCTAGCATTAATACATCATTCTAAGACATTATCATCTAATAGACATTTTCCATTTGAGCTCTCTAACACCACATATCACAAAATCCCTCTTTAGGGGCAATTATCACAACTCAAATTTAACCAATGAAATGTTGAAATAACTTACCCAATTGCATGGTATATGGCTCCACCTAAGCATACTCCACCATTGGAGCATGAAAAAGCTTCATGAACACCAAAAATTCACTCAAAACCGAAACTGTAATTGGGCAAGATCTCCCCCCACACGCGATTTCAAGGCTTGAAAGTGGTACCAATGTGTTCAGAAGGTGTTTTCCATCAAAATTCAAGACAAGAATCGTTGAATTCGGTGGAGAAATGACTAAGTTATGGCCAAAGGAAATTTTCACCAAAAATGGAGGGCAAAGGGCTGTCATGAGCGCTGATGGAGAAGAAGAATACATGAATATGAAAGAAGAGAAATAGTGTTTATTTGACTTTAAGTGGGTACCGGATCCCACGTGATTTAAAACTCACCCGAATTTCCCTCCGATCATCACTAAAATTCACAATTTAAAAACCTAATGAGAAATTATAATTTTTCATCTTAACAAAATCCTTTAATTTTACTCTTTCAGATAAAAATTTGGAGCTTTCCGGTTGTTCGGAAAAACACTGCTTTATGGTACAGCGCGCTCCGTTGACAAACTTCCACAAATTGACTTAAATTCCTCAAATATTATCAGAAATCATATTTCCTATTTCTATGGACCATTTAAAATCAATATTTGAAACCTAGAGCTCAAAATTCCACTGGCACGTTTTACGGTGCAATCTGACTGCGGTATTTTTACCCGCGAAAAACACTATTCACTGATTTTTCTGAAACTTGCCTATCCACTCAATTTTTCGTTCTGAATCCATTTCCAGGCTTATTTTTATCATCTGAGACCTCCTGCTCAATTTTTTACCTTCCTAGGGTTGCGTGTTGGCTAATTACCGTTTTGCCCTTTCTTTGTATTTTGGCCTAATCTTTGGGATTTTCACTAATCCTTCACCTAATTTCTCACTTAACACTTTAATTACTTATTTAGAATTGTGAGGTGTTATACAATCTGCACCCCACGATCTCCTAGGTGCGCCCCAGCTGTCACGCACCTGTGAGAAGGCATCAACGGCTCAGATTCCGCCTCCTGTGTCGGCACGTGCTCAGCCGTTGGATTCGCAAGCCGCGTCCCAAGGCACCAGTGCGCAGACTGCACTCCCACGTCCCAATGTCCCACGGCTCGAGGACACGCAACCGGACCCACGTGTTGGGGATAAGCTCAGACTTGAGGACAAGTCTGTAATTGCAGCGGTGGGTGATGTAACGGGCCGCAACAAAAGCCCAATAAACTCAGTTGACAATAGCCCACGTAGGAAGAGGAAGCCCATCTATTTGTTTGACTATGTATTGGGTTAATGGATCCCAAAGCTTTTTAACATTTCAGCCCACTAGTTATTTTAGCCCACAAACTTCTATTTTGCAACCCTACTGTTTAAATAGTGCATGAGGACATGAGGAATGATATGGAATTATATTCAGAAAACTCTTTCTCTCTCAATTCTCCTTCCCTATCTACATTCTTGTTATCTTACTCTCCCTACTCAGAAATCTGCTCCCACTACACACATGTATGCAGTTAAAACCCTAATCTCTTCGCCGTTGCCATGAACACATCATCCCCTCTAACTTAGTGCCATCCAATAGTGGTATTGTCAGGGAATAACGATCAAAATGTCATTATTTGGTAAATTTTTTATCATGTCACATGAGTAATATTTTTTATCATATTAGTATACGATGTAATTCGTTATGACTATTAGTGAATTACGTTCACCTATGATTTCGTGACATGTGACCACATTGCATACTAAATTTGCTACTACTAGTAGCGAATTTTGTCTAGTCAATTTTTTTCCATAAAAATATGCCACGTGTCATAAAATTATTGGCGAATATATAATTCGTTATCAATTGTAACGAATTATGTCACATGACAGATTGATAAAATGTAATGTTCGCGTCACATCTGAATAAAAATTGGGTTTTATGTTTATTATGTTATAGGAAAAGTGATTATGTAATATTATAGAGATTCTTTTTGCGTGCCATATTTTTTTTTTGTTATAAAATGTCTGGGCCCCACAAAATGTTGTGTGTAGGAAAGTTTATTGTGTTATGTTAAAAGATAAAATAAAAACCCAAAAAAAATTGTGAAATAATGACAGTTTGTTCGATATCCCATATTGCACAGTAATCTATTTTTACCTGAGAAGAATTTTGGTGGTCCTGGACCACCATTGATTCAGTTGTCCAAACCAATCAGGATGAGACAACTATTGAAGATAGAAGAGAGAGAGGAAAAATAAAATATAAACTTTTATACAAATGTCACTAACTGAATAGAAGGACCACATGCGAGCAGTAAATTTTTTTCCTTTCTACCTAGCTATAAACACCGTCAACCCAAAGATACAACATCAACCTTTAATTCAACGTGATCAAACATTAACATATCACACCCATTCGATCAACTACGCATTACAAGATTATTTATTATCTTAAAATCAGTGTAGTTAAGATCTCTCCCTAAAAAGCTGTAACTCTCAAAGCACTTATGATTAGACGGCCGGTGTCTTAGATACCTAGATGAACATTTGAATATTTCTTTATCCCAATAAAATCTGCGGTACAGGTCACTCTGTTACCAATAAAGTTTAGCAAGCAGGGTCCCTCTTAACCTCACATGCAAAAAATAAATAAATAAAATAAAAATTAGAAACACGCTTGTTCTACCTCATTTCCTTCCATCTCACACCATCCCCCATAAAAGCCTCTTCCAAAAGCAACAGCTCGCAAACTTAATTGTCTCTCATATCTCTCATTTCCACGTTGTGTGTTTCAACTTTCAAGCAATACACAGAACACCGAAAACTGAGCAATGTCAAGCTCAAGAAGAAAGCTAGTTTTGAACACTGTGTCCGTGAACCTAGGCTGCGGAAGCTGCAGAAGACCAAAGCTTCGTTACATATTCCACCCAAAGCCAAAACCCAAGAACCCCATCTTCCAAAAACACAAGCTTTACCATAATTCTTCTTCATCACCGTGTGGTGAGGACAGAGCTGACACTGCCACCACAAGCACCGCCAACACTACCAACAACACGTTCTCTCCATTCTACGTCGAGTCATCACAGTTTTGTGTCAGAGGATTCGGAAGAGTTGGAAGCGAAGGCGTGGCCATAGAGAAAGATTCTGAAGACCCTTATATTGATTTCAAGCATTCCATGCTCCAAATGATATTGGAAAATGAGATATACTCAAAGGATGATCTTAGGGAGCTTCTGAACTGTTTTCTTCAGCTGAATTCATCGCATCACCATGGCGTTATTGTCAGAGCTTTCACTGAGATCTGGAATGGGGTCTTCTCTGTTAGGTCCAATTCCCCCACGTTTCCCTTGACCCGTAAGTCACGTGACTTCTAGCTTCTGCACGTGACTAACATTTTGTTTAAGTGCTAATCTATGTAATGTGCTAGTTGGTGAAATCTAGTCAACTAAGTAACTTGCTTACGTTGTTGTGTTGTGTCACACATTTTGATAATCGAAAACAACAAATGAAACCCTGTTTTTTCGCTTCTGTAAGAGTAACATTAGACTAGCTATGAAATCAAATTACAAAAAAGAAAAAAAAAAGGCAATTGCTTCTATTAACAGCTTGAAAGATTTCATGCTTTAGCAAAGTGAAAATATTCTTCTTTAATTTTGATTATGAAGCTGGATACAATTCAACCATATAAATGACTCTTTCATTTTTCAGAGGAAACAAACTGAGTAAATTAGCATTTGTTGCTGACCTTCTTCTCTCTGTGTTTCAATTAACTCATTTTAAGTTTAAGATAATTTATAATTGAAAGTTTTTATGAGTGTTTTAAAAATTACTTTTTTATTATATAATTTAATCAAAACCAAATATGCCAGTTGTATAACGTTAAAATATTTGAAAAAATATCTTTTATTTTCGTTACATATTTAATTAATTTATTTATTATTTAAATATTAACTGATGTCCAAAATTCTAACAAATTTGACTAATTTGATTTTAAATTTAAATTTCTCTATATTCTCCACACACAAAAAAATAAATTTCTCTATCTTATTTAAAAATTATGACTATCAGGAATTGAATTCACTGATATAATTATAAATATTAAAATGAGTCATAATCACCTACATACTAAAATATTATTTATAATCACGTACGTCTCTCTTTCCCTTTATTTTTTTTATAGTATAAGTAAGCACTATGCGTGGCCGTGTGGAGCAGCGAATCCAGGTCTGGCCCCTCGTGAATTTGGGTTTGGTATGGGGATTTGGTCAAAAATAGTTACCAACTTGCCAGGTTTTGGAGAAAATTTAATATGGTTAAGGAACATTGAATGATTAAATGATTCTTCTCCCAAGCACACATTTTTTTTTTCAATTTTATTTAAGTTTTTTTTCTTTCTCTTTGCCTTTTTTGCCTTCCCTATTTATGAAAAGGAGCACAAAAAAATGATGTTCCAGATACACCGAAAATAATCTCCAGATTTTAAGTAGCGAGGCAAAGATGGGAAGGAATTTGAACTATAATCATATTATTTGATTATAATCACTCATTAAAAAAATATATATTTCAGATGAGAAAATCGAAATACGATGGAAAGATATAAGCATTGGGATTTGAACTACAAATAATAAGCATCGGGATTTGAATTACAAATAATAAGAATGGTCAGAGCCTGGAGGGACAGATGGTTTAATGCCTTTCAATGAGATGAAGGCAGAAATTTTTGTGACAGACTTGAATGCTTTTCCCAATATTGGAATTGAAGTTTGCGTACTCCGTACTATTTGTTTTTATTATAATTGCCAGTTGGTATGTATCAACACTTTCTTGTTGCTATATATATATATATATATATATATATATATATATATATATATATATATATATATATATATATATATATAAGCATCATTTTACATCGGTGTAAGTTACACTCTCAATCTTATTCGTTGATCCCATTTATATCTAAGGGCTTTAATTTCTTAGTAACGTGAGCCATTGGATACAGGTAGATCAATGGTCAAGATTGAGTGTAAGACTTCTAACTCTTACACCGGTGTAAGAATATCCTGCTCCTATATATATATATATATATATTTTTTTTTTCCATTTATTTATGTATTTCAACACTCATTAGTCATTACTCTATAGATAGTGCATGCATTTAGTTCCTCTTGGTACTTACTTGTGCATTGATAGTATGAATGCCGGCCGGTAGCTCTATTTGAATTTAAACCCCACAAGGGAGGTAGGTGTTCCAATGGTTGATCAAGGTCACCGAGCATTTATATCTACCACCACAAAAGACTCTAATCTTTTATTAACATGAAATTATGTTAATTAAAATATCTCTCAAACTTGACCTTAAATTAAAGACACTGAAGATCACTTGCTGAAGAAGTATGAAGAATGGCTGCTAACTATTTTAGTTTCACATAATGAGTCATACATCATTTAGGGTGCTATATAAACTTCCTAATACTAAGAAAGAATATTGATAGGAAGGGGTCATTCACAAAAATATCTTTGGTATTTTCGTAATATGAAGATTCAGTACATTATTTATTAAAATTGGTTAAAAGTAATATAGTTGATTTAACTCGTTCTACTTATCTTTTTATGGTTAATGTCACATAAGTTCCACTTTTTCTTATTTTTAATAAATGAGTACCTATTAAGATATGCTCATTTAACTTAGGTTGTTCATGAATTTCTTGCGAGTGAAATTAAGTATATAAGATGGAATATTTTTTTATCATTCGATGAGAATTTAAGTGAGTTTTACTTTTACTTGAAAGATCCATATTGATAGACTGAAGGGGAAAAAAGCATAGATGCAGATTTTTAGCAGCAGTTTTCAGTGAGTTCAATCTTCAAAGGACAAAATAAACCCAAAAAGATGTGCTTTTAATCTCTCTGTCTCTCTTATTATTAAATAAGATTCTGGATCAGGCGATGGATTTAAATGTGGCCTAGTTTCAAGGGATGGTCAAATCTTCATGGTAGTGGAAACATAGTGGGTCATTATTCAAATCAAAATCCAGACCATAACTCAATTTGTCATAAAGATATGTAACTAAATTAGCAAGTTGTCCAACTCAGCCTTGTCAAATACTTGCTTTTATTGCTTCCATGATTATAAATATCATATTTGTGAATAATAGTATTAAAACTCCTTTCACTAAAAAGTTTGGTTCTATTTCAAAGGAACTTAATTGAAGTTGAGAACTTGAGAGGAGAACATAAATCGGAACATGAAGCCTCTGGAATAGACATAATGACAATCTTTATTCTGTCACCTCTTTTTTGGATAGTGGGAAACACCTTTGTACTTGTGTAGGCCAGAGTTAACATGATTTGTTACCTGAGCTGAAATCAAAGTTGTGTTATGATTTATCATCAACAGAGAGAACTAAAAAAGTTTATACAGAAAGATGTTAATTGGTCTTGTCTTCACACGAAAAGCAAACTAGCTTCTGATGGATCTATGCAATGAGTTGGTATTTTGGACTTTGGCATAAAATATATAATGAGAGTATTGGCAGACACTTTCTAAAATTTGATCTCAATCAACCTTAATATTTATTTATTGATTGAAAACCTTAATCTTTATTAATAGTTTGATCAAATGCGCACTCGTGTATTCTAGTGTGTGTTTAAACTAAGCTGCATCATATTACATGAGTGGATAAGAACTTCTTTTCTGTTCTGTTTTCTTTCTTTTATTCTTTAGGTCCCCTAGGGGCCAAGGGCTGCTCTTGCTACTTCCTAGGCAAAGCTAGAGTACTCAGTGTGACTATTTGCACATCGCTTGCGGACAAAAAATAATTATTATAATCAGCTGCTGCTCATCACAAAAATAGGACTTTTGGACCTTGTGGTCTCATTATTATAAGGTTTTATTGGAATAATTTATTGGTTAAACTTATTACCTATATAATGCATAACGACGCGATACTATAGAAACCACTTTAAGACGTGACACCTAAACAACCGTGTCCTCTTTATTTGCGATGTCCTTTGCAAAAATGATTACACAGGACACAGTACAATTCCAGCCGCGTAAGACGCAGTACCAAAAGCCAGAAATTTAACATAAACATCAATAACACCTTTATCCCAAATTAATTGGGGTCGGTGGTAGATGAATCCAAATGAAATATACAAAAAGGTTGAAAAAAGAAACATAAAAGTAAAAATAAAAATAAATAACTAGAATAGTAATAATATATATATATATATATATATATATATATATATATATATATATATATATATATATGGGCAAGATATTCTTACACCGGTGTAAGAGTTAGAAGTCTTACACTCAATCTTGACCATTGATCTACTTATATCTGATGACTCACGTTACTAAAAAATCAGAGCCCTTAGATATAAGTGGGACTACTTAAGAGTGTAACTTATCTTTAAAATGATCATTATATATATATATATATATATATATATATATATAAGTAAAAAAAAAGGAAAAGAAAGAAGCAAACATATCTTCATTTCTTCCATCTTATCCTCCATTCCGTTCGAGATCAATGGACAAGATTGAGAGTGTAACTCACACTGGTGTTAGATATATATATATATATATAAGTAAAAAAGAAAGGAATCCTTTAGATTCCTCATCAATAAGCACAATATCGTCTGCAAAAGACATACACCATGGCACTTCCTCTTGAATATTTTTTGTTAGTTCATCTATAACTAAGGTAAAGAGATAAGGACTTAGAGCCAACCCTTGGTGTATACCTACCTATCGTGATAGAAAAAAAACTTGATGTTCCGTTATAAGCTTTCACACATGTAGTAGCCCCATCATACATATCCTTGATTGCCTTTACATACTTTGATGGTACCTTTTTCTTCTCCAGAACCCATCATAAAACTTTCCTTGGAACCTTATCGTATGCTTTCTCAAGATCTATGAACAACATATGTAAGTCTTTCTTCTTTTCTCGATATCTTTCCATTAGTTTTCGCATCAAGAAAATGGCTTCCATAGTACATCTTCCTGTCATAAATCCAAATTGATTTACAGAAACCTTGGTATCTCTCCTCAAACGATGCTCAATAACCCTCTCCCACAACTTCATAGTATGGCTCATTAGCTTAATGTCCATATAGTTAGAACAATTTTGTATATCTCCCTCATTTTTTAATATAGGCACAATCATACTTCTCCTCCATGCATGAGACATCTTATTTGTCTGGAGAATCTTATTGAAAAGATTGGTCAACCATTTTATTGCCACATTTTCTAGGCCTCTCCGCACTTCAATAGGGACGCCATCAGGTCCCAAGACCAAAAGCTTGAAATTATGTTGCAAAATTCTTACGTTCGTACCTGATATAATAGTTTTGTAGGCTATCATCTGCGCAATGGTTTGCCGGAACAGTGACCAAAATGCCACTGCTCACTGACTTTTTCCCCTAAATGTCACGCGAACAGTATTATTTTCCAATATGCTACACGGAAAAGAAGTCTGCTACTCCTAGTAGCGAACTACGTTGCAATAAATGCTAACACATTGGAGAAGTTCGCTGCCACATGCAGCTAACTAGGTTTGCCTCGTGTCTGACATGCACCAAGTTCGCTGAAGGTCCAACCGAACTAGGTGCCACATGGCACAATATCGCTGCCTGATCAGAATTAATGTACCAATCATAATTAAAAAAATGAAGGAAAATGACTATTTAATTAATGTACCAATCAAAACTAATGTATCAATCACCAATCACAATTAATGTACTAATGAGAATAACTTTTGATTATACCAATCACAATTAATATACCAATTACCAATCACTTCGGAGGCCATAACTTTTGTTCGGATATCCAAATCAGATATTTTTTATTTTATTTCATATAATTTTTCGAGATCTATCCAATGACACCTAATTTGACATATTTTATATACTCAAGAAATTATTCCACTCAAACTTTATGAAAATGAAATTACTAGGGTCCAAAAGCCCAAAAATAGAGTAACCTCAACCTCATATAAGGTGTGCGCTTGTTTCAAGAGATGAAATTTTTATAAATTACTTTACCTTTCTTTACTATAAAAACGTGAAAACTCATTTACCTTTTATTTTAAAAAGTCAGTATCCACAAAAAAAAATAAAATAAATAAAAATCAGTCATTCTAAAAAGTGAGTTAAAAATGATAAACAAGCAACAATTATCAATCTTAGTCTATTTTCTCTTCTTAATTCTTCATATTTCGATTTTTGACCCACACTAAGACTAGTCTTACTCAACCATAACTACATAAACAAATAACTTGAATTTTAGTTACATATTTGGGAAGGGAACATTACCAAATGGATAACAGTTTTTTTACTCATATTTTAGTCAGAATTCCCACGAAAGAGCAATCTTATTACCCACTGGTGGACCTAGAAAATAATCTTTATGTCCGCACATTTACTGATGCCCCGAATTTTTTTTTTTTTAAAGAAAATTTCAAATGCATTAAAAAACAAAAAATATAAATAAGAAAAAAAAACTTCAACTTAACATAAAAAATTATTCCTAATTTTTTTAATCAAGCTGATTTGTTATATAGCATCATAAAATATTCAATAAAATATATGTTTTTCCACATATGTATCAAATTTGTCCTTACAACCTGTCCTTTACATTAATCTTGGTATCATGAGAGATCAGTATTTCAGCAATCTTCAACCAACCTTCGTTGGCAGCATAGTGTAAAGCAGTACAACCCCCATTGTTTTTCAGATTAACACCAACTCCTACCAAAAATGAAGAACAAGAACATTCAAGTTACTTAATGAATCTTTCTGCATTGTAATACTTACAAAAAAAAAAAAAAAAATACAAAATCAAATAGGTCAGCCCCTGTTATTACCTACTTTAAGACTCAACTAACCCTAATACAATTTTAACTATTAGAGACAACTCAAACTTATGTTTTATATTCGAATATGAAGGGGGGATTTAATCTTTTTAATCCAACAATTTTGTTACTCAAAGAAAAAACTATATATGTTTATGGTATAGATTCCAAAGAATAATTTTGTAGCAAAATTGCAAGGTTAAAAAAAACGATAACCCGATGGGTCATCTAGTTTTGACCTGCGTCAGACTCACTTTAATTAACCCTTATGCATGGTGGAGTGAGTTGACAATCCAAAATTATAACTCAATCTGTCAAACTAGGCAAATTAAATGCGTTGACTTGATGAATTAGAATTTCTTTTTGGTACATGGACTTGTTTTATTAGCTCTAAATGCTACATTATTTTCCTATATTTTAATTAAATTTAAAAAATAGCTTATCATAAAATTGTATTACATTTTTTTTTAAATTATTTTCTGTACTTATTTTCTCTTCTTTGTAAATAATTTAATTTTTCTATTTTTGTATCAGTCGGATTATCTTTGACCCAAAATATAACGGTCAACAAAAAATTAATTTCTTGATATAATTATATTCTTTAGGTACCAAAACTTTAAATATATTATCTATTCATATTATCTTTCTCTGTATTCATTATATTAGAATATGATAATATTTTGAATAAAATATAATTATATTAAATGTTATACTGAAACTAGGATATTAAAATATAACTACATTAAATGTTATATTAAAACTAGGACATTCTTTAAACATTTTTTTCATGTATAAATATCGTGTTAAAGTTATAATATTTTTCATCAACTATCTAATCCAATTGTTTTATTGCCTTCTCGTATCCCAAACCTTGTTTTTTTGCTCCCCTACTTGAGGGTTATTCATCATGGACCTGTGTGCTGGTTGTTCTAAAGGCTTTCCAACATGGGCAGTAAGGGATCAACCTCGGGCATGTGACCAATGTGGTGAACTCTTTTTCTCAACTAACCCTCCCATTCTTGAGCCCCAAAATCAATATCATCTTTCGAGCTCTATACTCCAGGAGTATGCTCCACAACCAAGCACTCAACTCCAGCAACATGCGCAACCACTGAGCATTACACTCCAACAGCAGGCTCAGCCTCTGAGCACTCAACTCCGACTGAGTGTTCCAGCCCCAAGAACTCAGCATCGGCAACATGGTCAATACTAGTCTTTTGACCATAACCATCCTCGTATTTGAAATAAGCGCACTTTTGACTTTGATCTTTCTTTAACTCAAGTGAAGCGTACTTTTGACCGTAACCATTCTCCTACTCTTGAGTAATAATGATGGTCGTCGTTATTAATGTTATATTTAGAAATTATTATGTCATTTTTAATTTTGACCTTATTAAATATTATTGTATTTTAAAGTTGTTGTAAGTTTAAAAATTATAATTTGACTGGGGTTTGTTTTGACAAGCTTATAAATACCCCTACAAATTATATTGTTAGTTACTTTTGCATTAATTCTAGATGAAATAAAGAAATTATTGGCTAGTTATGTTTGAATCACACTATTTTGTTCTTGATTTTAAATTACAAATGCAAGGAGATTTTCAGTTTTTTATGTGATAATGGTAACATTGTCTCCGACATAATAAATGATAGCTCGAATGGATAAAATTTGGTAAGTCAAGTTGTGAGTAAAGTTAAAAAATAAGAAAAATGTAAATTAAATGAAGGTAGAAAATTAAAATTTGATAATATTAAGTTAGGTCAAATATATATATATATATATATATATATATATATATCTTATATATAGGGCACGATCTATTTACACCAATGTAAGAATAATAAATCTTACAATCAATCTTAACCATTAGTTTTTGATATTTGACGGTTATAATTTATTGGAAATTAATAATTAATTAATGAGAATAACCCAATTAATTACAATTATTTTATGGATGGAAATCAAATATGAAAATTGAGTGTAACATTTATTATTCTTACACTTGTGTCAATTGGTCCTATCACTATGTGAAGTCAAAAGAAAATATAGCAAATGGATTAAATTGTTGTATAAATGGGTTATAAATAAGAAGTTGGAAGAGTCGTGCCTCCTACTTTGCGAATAGTTGCGTCTTTTCATTTTCAAACAGTCGCGTCTCTTCTGAAAAGTCTTGCCTCTTCTCATGTGACCGTTCACCTCTTATATATACCAGTGGTCAGTGAATTCCAATAACCAAGTTTTCTGACTCCTTACCAAGATTAACCACCACATATTGCCTTGGTCTGTGATTGATCAACGTTCGTTGTGTTCACTGGTATTTTTTTTGGTTGTGCCACCGTCAAAACAAAAGGTAACACGTTCTATCCTGGGAGGCATTTGTCCATGAACCTTAGGCACCGTTGAGGGGGGAAAATTATCTTAAGGACATAGAATTCAATACTGGGCTCGGGTTAATTTTCTGTAAATATATTAGGGGAAGGATCCATTTATAAACTTCTTTTTACTAACTTACAAATTACGCTATGTCTGACCGGTAATACTCTACTCAAAAGTGTATTACCGTTCAGACATAGTTTAGTTTGTAAGAGTTTGTAAATATAACTTTCCCCATATATATATATATATATATATATATGGGGCAAGATCTTTTGACATTGGTGTCAAACTAAAGTTTGACACCAAATCTCAATCATTGATTTCATGAATCTAACGGTTATAATTTATTGGGTCATATTTTTTAATTAATTAATAATTCTCAGTAAATTATAACCACAAGATTGACAAAAATAAACGATTCGGATTCGATATCAAAGTTTTTAATTTGACATGATGTCAAAGGATCTTGTCCCTATGTGTGTGTGTTATGTCATAACAAGAGAAATTAAGTAAGAAAGAATATATTAGGAAAGATGTAATAAAATTCAGAAAATAAAAATACACTGTTATTATAAATCAAAGTACATTATTTTGAAAGCAACCTATTTGATAGGTTAAAACAATGTAAATCATACACTTAATATCCTATATTTTTCTATAAAAAAGTAATGTTTTCAATTTCTCTTTAAAACAGAAAAATATTTTTTTGTCTATTCAAATAAGACGTCGTCTTGAAGATAATATATTCTTTCATGTGTTTTAGGAGTGTGGTTTCCATACTCAAGAAGGGATGACTTGAGTATTACAAAGATTTTCGCAAAATCCCCCTTCTTGTTTGAAAATTAATGTATTATGGAAACTTTGACATATGATAAGCTTGTAAATATATTCAAGCAATCAATAATATACACTTTTTTTTTAATAATATACACTTTACCACAATGATATAATCTATATTAGCACATATATAATATCGAAGCAATTAAAGTTCTAGAAACAAAGAGTTTAGAGAATTGCACCAAATGATGGTAGCTTAGTTGGTAGTAAGGGAGCTAAGTGATTGGAAAGGAAAGTGCCTTGGTTCGATCCCCACATGTCATCTTTGGGAGGGGTTTAAATATCTCCATCCATAATTCGACTTATACTCCGGATTAGTCTCATAGCCGGCTCAAAGAATCGAAGCTTATTGGAATACCAGGAGGAGCCAACTCGCTTCAAAGAGATAATTATGGTTGAGTTAACTTAAAAAAAGAAAGAGTTCAGAGAATTGCAACCATAATGGGCTTGTTTGATTTCGATTATGTAAAATAATTTTTTAATTTTAAAAACAAAATTTACGTTTGATACTTCATGTTCCCAAAAAAATCATTTTAAAAACATTTTTTATTTTTAGGTTTTAAAGCAGATTTTAGAGAACAACCTTGAGATGTTTTTTTTTGTTTTCCACTTTCTGTTCTCAAAAGAAAGAAAACACGGAGAATTGGTGTTTTCATTAATGGCACAACCATAAATACATTTTATAAGATAATTAAAATTGTAAACAGAACTTTTCCTCTTGCAAGGACAAGAGTAAGTGTTCAAGTGTGAACCTTTTTGCTGATTATTTCTTTAGTACATTTTCATTGATAGAGTTTGTAGTCATGTTCATTCTTTAATTATTTGTTTATATGTTGTGGGTATGGCAGGTTTGTACTTACGGATTGATGTCATGGTAATGGTATTCATTGTTTGAAGTTGTGCTGTACTAAGTTGTAGATAGTTCCTATAGTTTGGAAAACCTTCACTATTTAGGTCTAGTGTCAAGATAGCTAAGTTAAATAAAAGTCATCACTTCTGTAAGAACCCTCACCGTTAAATTAGAAATGTAATTAATTAATTATGAGTTTAAGAGATAAATTCCGTAATTGACCTTAAATAATTAATATAAGGGCTTAACAACGTTGAAAGTCGCTTTTCTGACGAAAAGTGCAGATACCGGTTCTGTTCTACGGTATAAGTGTGTACCAATGAAGTATCCCGGAAAATGATAATATTTATGTGAATATTCCTAGAATAATATATAGGAATAGTATAACAAGTTTGGAGTTAAAATAATGAGAACTGGTGTCAGGACTGATAACGGCTACGTAAAAGCGCGTACCGGCAAAGTGCTGCGAAAATTATAATAAAAATATGACAAATCCTAGAAAAATGGCTAGGTTCAGAATCCAAAGTTTGAGATTAAAATTATAAGCGGAGCTATTAGTGCTAATACAGTTTGGTTAAACTTAATGCGACTATAAATAGAAACTTTGGCACAAAAACTTAGGGCTGCTGATATTGTCTACGTAGAGCTCCCTTGTGCTCTTTGTTTCTGAACTTCACTCCTCTCCCTTCAAAGCTTGAGCCTTTGGGTTGTAAAACCTCCAAGGCACCATTTTTTACTCTTGAATTCTTCTCCTTTCTTTTGTAAACACTTGAGAGAAGGCTTTGTGAGAAAGATAGACACCTCCCTTCTGAGTTGTAGTCTCTATTTGTAAGGGTGAGTTGCTGACTTGGTGGTTGTGAGTGGGAAGGCTAGTTTCTTTCACTTTGGTGCTTCAAGGGACCATTGTGATAGAGAAAAGACCTAGCTTGTTGTGTATTTTCGTGGTGTTGGAGTAGTAGAACCTTGGGGAAGTGTAGAAGGCTCCAAGTCTGTCCCCTTTTCTGAGTTGTTAAGCTTTGAGGTAAATCGTGATCACCACCTTTGAATATTCATGGTTTTAGCTTGATTAAGCCATTAAAAGAGGAAACTTTGATCATATGAGTTAAAGGTTGATGAACTATGTTTAAAATACGGTAATGAAATTCTGTCTGTGGAGTTATTGGACTCCAAATCGCATATGGACCCCTAAAATGGGGTTTATGCCGAGAATGCACCAAATTATGCATTCTGTCTAATAAGTATTCGAATACTTTTCGTGGAGTATTCGAATACTCATCAGCAGGTAATCGAATACTCATGAAGGAGTATCGGGATACTTTTCTAGGCAGAAAAGTATTCGGATACCTTAGTAAAAGTATTCGGATACCTTGTGGTATTCAAATAATTCAGTGAAAGTATTTGGATACTTTCTGGAAACTTGGAGTATTCGAATACTCATTGAGGAGTATTTGAATACCTCCTGCAGAATTAGCCTTAAACACTAGTGAAACGTCGGGCTATGAATAATAATGATTATTTCTGTTATAAACAGACTGTAAGGGTGTTGTTTGGTGACCTTGGGCTGGTGTGGACTCTTGATTGGATTGTTAGCTTGAGAGGTAAGCTTTCGTGTCATCGGTTTTGCCTATTGTTGGTTCCACCATACCTCATGGAGGGATGGTTATATGCATGATGTGTTTTATGAAATGTTATTCAACTGTTAAGAGCAAGTACCTTATGATATGTATGTAGTGTTCCACCTAGACAGTATGTCTGAGTATGTAGCGTCATACAAGATGGTGACTCTGTGGGTGAGGTGCAAGTAGCGTCTTGTACTGTAGGTTGTAGACGTATGCAATTCCTACATGTTTATTCTCTGGCCAGAAGGATTCTGACACATATGACATGATTATATGCTGCATTGCACAGATTTTAGAACTTATATTGTTTTACTATTTTAGAACTTATATTGCACATGTAAGTGAGCTTGGGGTGGAGAGATCCTTAAGGAACCCTTGTCTTGCTGAGATTTCTTTTTAGAGATCTCACCCCACGTTTGGGGCACATTTTCAGGTTCAGGTACCTCGGGCGTTGATACCTCGAGCGGCAGGAAGCCAGAGCTGAGTTGATAAGCATGTATATGTTGATATGATTGGATGTTGTCTATGTTTTAGTTTCATTGTATGGTTTATTGAGCTGAGACTTTGTTGGGTTTGTTGCCTTATTTGGTGAGCATGGGAGTTGTCCATGCCACATTGATTATGCTATGTTTATTTAGACTCGTGATGTATAATGAATCATGATTTTGTCCGGTCTACGGGTTGTAGTTCTGTGACTAGATACACATCTATATATGAGGTATTTCAGTTAGTTATTAAGTAATCAACTTGGTTAATATTAATGATGTCATAATTGAAAAGAAAAAGTTAGCTTCCGCATTTAATTGAGCTGCGCTTAATACTGTAATATGATAACAAAATGGGTATACACGGGGTGTTACAACTTCGGTTTCACTCAAAGGTTCCCCGAAAATTTCTTCCCATCCAAAACCTCTTTCTTGGATTGTAGTTTCAGTTATAGTAGTTATAGTATTCTTGATTTTTATTTCCTGGATTCTTCTATCATACCCAATTGGTTGAATAGGTCATGGATATTTCTATAGTGTAGTAAAGAGTTCAGAAAATTCTGATGTATCATTCTCTCCATTCATTGAAACTTATTTTGATCTTCACACCAATGCAAGTTTAGATCTAGTAGATAATAAAACACATTCTGATAAGTCAATACTCAATAACATGATAATTAAGTTTCATTTGATTAAAAATAATTTTAAATAACAATTAAAAAATTATTTTGTTTTCATTAGTTTGCAATGTGATTTACTTGAATCTTAAAAAATAATTATGATTTGATTTGTTATAGTGATAAAAATATTTTATTCATGTGTTTAAAATTTTACATATGGTTAAAAAAAATTATAAAATGAAGTTGACAAAAAAAACATAGTAATCAAATGATTTTTCTATTTTTTAACTTTGAAAATATGTTTTCAAAACAAACTTACCAAGCAAATTTTTCTATTTTTAAGTTTTAAAACTCTTACAAAACAATTTTATCAAACGTATCTTTTCCTTCTTTTATTCTGAAAAATAGTTCTTATAAACTATTTTACAAAATTATGATAAGAACAAAAAAAACTAGAACACGACCAAGCAGACCCTATATATCCTGATTCGGTCACCACCACCTACGACCTACATCCATACTAAAGTCACTAGATCAACTATTTCAATAATGGTGGCGCTTCACAGGCGCTTGACAAACCTATACAATCTTCCAAGACTTCAAGTTCATGAATACCTTACAACCTCCAAGTTTGCAGGTACTTGGCAACCTTATAATTCTCTCCAAATTTACTTAGATATTTGGATACCTCTCAAATACAATGGGAAATAAATATCCACTCTCAAAGTGTGGATATCAAACTTGAAGCACTATGGGTATATGGATTTTCATAATATGAGCTTAAATATATGTGAGCATGGAAAAATATGAAAAGATATGCAAATGATAGTGTAAAAACGCTCAAATCATCCTTAAGGGGGTGTTTGTTTCACGTTTTTGTCAAACTATCCTGGGGAAGTGATGCTGAGATTCTAGGAACTCCACGTTTGCTTCAGCGATTTCCATTTTTTTACCCAGCTTTCGTTGTTGCCCATCTATCTTGCATTGTGTGTGATTTATCTCAAAATCACTGTTACAGAATGCTTCCTGGAAGGTGGTATTGTGTGTAAAAACCGGAGAAGTTGAAAAAGTGGCAAAAGTGATATAATGGGTGACTGTATTGCCCCTCACACGTGAGCATAGTACGCCCAAATAGGTACATCAGTCATTGAGCTTGCTTATTTTCTGAGATCTGAGAAGAAACCCAAAAGTCGAGACCGAGTGAAGAAATTCAGATGCGCGTGGATGGCAGACCAGGTAATGGTAATTTACGAATGAAATTTTGAAGAAAGTTTGTGGATGTCAACTGACATGTCACCCTGTATTTGGTAAGACGTCCCATTCGAGTAGGTAGTTGAAGAACACTCCGGTGAAATGTGGTGTAATGTCTCCTACATGTGTTCTTTTTGGATTTGTAACACTGCTCACACTATTAATGGAAATATATATAATTATCAGATTAATATATTTGGTGAAATGTATTTGTTCCTAAACCCATATCTGTCAAACTGGTTTTGAATGCAGGAATATAGTCAAGCTAATATTGATGCAGTCCAGAAGACTTGCAGGTGCGTGATGTTGGAGAGAATTTAGTCAAGTTCACTGTATCTACTCAAAACCGTAGCAACTGTGCCCAATTTCTTGCACCTGTAATGTGCAGTCCGCAGATGTCAAATGATGCTAAAGGTAGAGATTTTACTTAACCATAGACATTTATATGTTATTCCCAAAGGTTCCACAGATATCGTTTGTTGAATCTGCTCATAAATATTTGGTAGGAATCAATAATAGCATAACATGGATCGTTCATAAAAGGTGGTACTTGTTATATTAGCATGAACATGGACAGAACACTGCCTTGAATTGCCTAACAAGCTAATGACATTTATGAACATGGATCGTCCATCTTGGTTTGCAACAAACCCTGTAACTATACAACGAGGGAGACAGAGACGACACCCAAAGACGAAGACACGGACGAAGATCCGTGAATATTACCGTTTGGACAATCGTTGGTATAAAAGGAAATTTTAAAAAAGGATAGTTTCGTAAGTTCAATTACTTTCCCATCAATATGAAATATTCAACCAAACACTTCATTCTGTTATTTCACTTAATTTTCCCAGTAATATTTTACTCAACCAAACAAATTTTTACCTTTTTCTACCAAACTCACTTTTCAACCATTTCCCCATCAATTACATTTCCTTAATATTCAAAAAATTTCACCTCAACCAAACACCGCTAAGATCTGTAAGAATAGTGATTAATTTATTTTAGGGCCGTTGAGAATGTATATATAGTGATTTTTCGCAAAACTAGCTATTTATAACTGTTAGTCTATTACAGGTTTTCTATCACAGTGGTAATTGATTACTGTAACACCCCGTGAGCACCCGGTGTATTAACATACAAATGGTGATGGCGCAGCAAAATAAATGCGGAAGCTAATTTTTTCTTTCTAATTATCACGTCATTATTATTAACCAAGTTGATTACTTAATCCTTTTTCAAAAACATTGCCTGTATGTAAATTTCAATGAATACTAACTGAATAACCTCATATATAGATGTGTATCTAATCACGGAACTACAACACATGGTCCGGACAATAAGCCTGATACATTATACAACTCAAGACTAAATAAACATAGTCAAGTCATTGTGGCATTGACAACCCCCATGCTCACCAAATGTGGCAACAAAGCCCAACATAGTCTTAACTCAAATAATAATATACTGGAAATAAAGCATAATCATAAATCAGGCATATCAGCAATCAACATGCATAATCAACTCAACTCTGGCCTCCTGCCGCCCGAGGTCTCAACTCCCGAGGTACCTGAACCCGAAAATGTGCCCCAAACATGGGGTGAGATCTCAAAAAAGGAATCTCAGTAAGACAAGGGGTCCTTAAGGATCTCTCCACCCCAAGTTCACTTACATGTGCAATATAAGTTCTAAATCAGTAAAATAATATAAGTTCCAAAATCTGTGCAATGCAGCATATAATCATGTCATGTGTGTCAAAATCCTACTGGCTAGAGAACATGCAGGAATTACATACGTCTGCAATCTACAATAGTACAAGACGCTACTTGTACCCACCCATAGAATCATCATCTTGTATAATGCTACATACTCAGGCTTATCGTCTAGGTGGAATAACACATACATATCATAAGGCACTTGCACTTAGTAGTTCAATAGCATTTCATAAAAATACATCATGCATATAAACCATCCCTCCATGAGGTATGGTGGAACCAACAATGGACAAAACCGATGACACGACAGCTTACCTCTCAAGCTAACAATCCAAGGTCAAAGGTCCACAACCGCCCAAGGTCCACAAACAACACTCTCACAGTCTGTTTAAAACAACAATCATATCAACATTCATAATCTAAAAGTTAATGACATAACGACAACAGTTTCTTTTCAATTTCATGTCGTTAGGCTTCTCCTAAAGCCATAAGCCCTTAATCTAGGTGATTCTGTCTTAGTTCAATTATTACAGAAGTTCAACTCAACCAACCATGGGTCCAAAAACCCAAAATATCATTCTGTATGAACAGTACAGTTGTAACATCCCGTGTATATCCGGTTTGTTAACATGTCATCGTATTAAGCCACGCTTAATTAAAATGCGAAATAACTTTTTCTTTCATTCAATTATGACGTCATTATACTTAGCCAAGTTGATTACTTAATCATTTTCATAAAAACATTGGTTGTATGTAAATTGCAAAGACAGCTAACTGAAACACCTCAATATATATAATAAAGTGAGTATCTAAGTCACGGATCTACAACACGTAGTCCGGACAATATCCTGATACATTATTACAACTCGAATCTAAAACAAGACATAGTCAAATCAATGTGGCATGGACAATCCCCATGCTCACCAAATAAGGCAACAAAACCCACAAAGTCTCAACAACAATGACATAATCATAGCTAACAACAAAATAGCAACAGACATAATTCAACATCCAACTAATTAGCATAACAGTATATAAATCAGCTAAGCTCCGGCCTCCTGCCGCTGGAGGACTCAACCCGTGCATTACCTGAACCTGAAATGGTGCCCCAAACGTGGGGTGAGATCTCTAAAAAGAAATCTCAGTAAGACAAGGGGTCCTCAAGGATCTTCCACTCCCAAGCTCACTTACATGTGCAATATATGTTCTAAAGCAGTTTACACAATATATATAAGTTCCAAAGTCAGTGTAATGCACAGATAACCATGTCATGTGTGTCAATATAATCTACTGGCTAGAGAAATGCAGGAATACATCTGTTACCCACTCAATGTGCAAGACGCTACTTGCATCCACCCAGTCTCACCATCTTGTATGACACTACATACTCAGGCTTACCGTCAAAGTGGAACAACACATGCATATTATAAGTCCCTTACACTTTACAGTTCAACAACATTCCAATCATCAAAGGATGAAAACATAGCATGCATATAAACCATTCGCCCATGGGGTATGGTGGAACCGAACAATGGTTAAACCGAAGACACGAAAGTTTACCTATATCGGAAAAGTCCTCTAATACCAACTCAGTATCACGTGGTCACAAACAACCAAAAAATCCAGCGAGTCACAATCTGGTTTAATGGAAAATACATCATCAATAATCGTATCTTACCATTTCATGTCAAATTGAACATTTTTCTTTTTCGTTTAGCGTACTGCGGGCTTCTCCTAAAGCCCCCAATCACAAACAGTCTTTACCATTTTTAAAACTGCAATGAAAATCTTTACCAAGTACTCTAAGATTTTAATAATTTACACGAGACATCCCAAGCTTTCCAAAGACACATTTTATGTCTCAATCGGAGTTGTATAACTCCGGTTATGATTTTTGCAAAGTTCCTACAACAAGCTAAATTTCCAACAATAGGGTCGCGACTTAAAACATAAACTGAGAGAAATCCACTTATCCAATGGATCTGAAAATTTACAGGATTGTAGCCCTATGTGTTAGCTTCACATATGTCCAAACCTCACTCAATTAAGAGCCATGTAGCTCGAAATATCGCAATTTTACTAAACTAGGTCGCTGTTGTCTGGCGAAGTATTCGATTTCCAGAAAGTATTCGAGTACTGCCCGAAAAGTACTCGAATACTTCTTCGACAGAATGCAGAAAACTGAGTTTTGAATGTATAATTGACCTCCAATGATCCAAACTCAATCTGTAGTCCAAGAACTCCTTAAACAGATGTTTATTAACATGCTAAGGACTCAAAAACACATTCCTTTATTCAAAAGATCAAAGTTTTACTTTTTAACCGATTAAACAAACTTAAAATCATCAAAAGACAAAGAGGTGATCATTGTATACCTCTAAGCTCCAAAAATCCGAAAATGAGACACCATAAGGGTCCTCAACACAGCACCAAAATTCTGCCACTTCCCAAAAACGAAATGCACTACAAGCTAGGACCTTTCACCATCAAAATGGCTCCTTGAAGCCTCCAAAGACAAGTATGTGGCTTCCTCTAAGAGAACCACCAACTCAGCCCCCACAACCTCTCAAACTCAGAAGCTACACTCAGAAATGGAGCACCTTTCAATATCTCAAGGGCACACTCAAATATGAAGCCTTTATGAAGAAATCAAGAGTAAAGGTAATCTCTTGAAGGTTTTCTATGGAGAAGAAGGCTAAGGGAGGGTGACGGAGAGGGTGCCAACCAAATGCATCAGAAATCTCTACGTAGACACATCAAAATCTGACCTAGGTTATTGTGTAAGTGGCTAAATATAGCTCACTTAAGTTTAATCACACAATATTAGCACTAATAGCTACGCTTAGAATTTAAATCTCAAACTTACGATTCTGAATCTACTCATTTTTCTAGGATTTAATATATTTTTATTTTATTTTTCGCTGCACTTTTCCGGTATGCGCTTTTCCATAGCCAGTATCAGTTCTGGCACCAGTTCTCATTATTTTGACCTTAAACTTGTTTTACTAGTCCTATATAATATTGTAGGAGTATTCATGCACTTGTTATAATTTTACGGGATACTTCACCGGTACGCATTTATACCGGGTAGCGGAACCGGTATCTGCACTTTTCGTCAGAAAAACGACTTTCAACATTATCACTCACTTACTGTAATTATTAAAGTCTCATAATAATTATTAGGGTCAATTATGGAATTATTTCCTAATTTATCTTAATTACTTAATTAACTTCCTTAATTAACGGTGCAGGATCTTACAACAGTGACCAACTCGAACTTCCTAGAATATCCGGATATTTGTCGGGGTAATATCCGGATATCCATATCCGGATATCACAAGCCCCATATCCAGATATCATTATCTGGATATCATATCTGGATAATTCACGACAGAATGCAGATTCTACATTTCGTGAAGATATCCTTCCAAGACATCATTTTTAACACTCATACACGTTAAAGGATGCATTTTTACACTCCTTTAGGTCAGTGTTCATGTTGGTTACTTAACATAATCGTTTTACATGCCAAGAATCAACTTTTATCAAAGAAACTCATGATCAAAGGTTCAGGGACATACTCCAAGCCTCAAAACAAAACAAAAGGGTGCTCTTGGAGCTCACCAATAGGGATGGCAAAATGGGTCAACACGACCCGACACGACACGACAGGGACGACACGCGAATACGAAATTGCTCGACCCGTACACGACATGTTTGGCTGACGGGTCAAAAAACACAAACCCGGACACGACCCACTACGTGTCACGGGTCGACACGACACGTAAATTTTGAATTTTTTTAAAATTCTTTTTAAAAATAATTAAAATCAACTAAAACCAAAGTGATTAGAAATGTTAAAACGAAAATATTGAGAATTTTTTTAAAGAAAAAAATATTAAAAACAATTGAAAGACCGGATTGATTAGAACAATAACCAGTTCTACGAGATCCAGTACGAGAAGAACTAAATTCTTATCAATGTCAAATACAATTTGAACACTTAAACCATTGAAATTTATTCTTAAAATTGTTTGGAGAAACTGTGGGCCACCATCAAATACAAAAACTAGAGAAACACGTTTCTTTGACAATGCACTATCCAATACAAAAATTTCATTCCTTCCATTATCATCATCTACAAAAATACCAATTACATCCTTCCATATCTGTAATAATCAACAAAGTCTGCAATTGCAAACATATAATAATAGTCACTTTGGGTACTACAGATAAAATATGGGTATTTCAAAGCAGATAGTGTTGGATCGGTTGCCCCAAACAATAGAAGAGGTGAACCAGATTGTGGACCAGCGAAGATGATGCACGTGAACCAGGCTGAACTAGGTGGTGGATGACCAGAACTGAAACGGCGGAGAAGATGATGCACGCGAACAGGGCTGTAGCGAACAAGGCTGAACCACCGGCAACTGGAGCACACGCCAGCAGGACTGAATGGCAGCAGACGAAATCCAGAGGTAGAGGTGGTGCGGCTAAAGGGCAATCTATGAGGAGTGACGAAGACCTAACCCTAAAGATCGGTTTTATAATATCCATATGGAATTACAAAACACCCCTTAATGAATATGCTGGTTGACACACGAATCCGCGGGTTAACCTGTGACCCGACACGAATAAAAATGTGTCAATCTTTTTAAATCCGTACACGACCCGTAGTGACCCACGGGTTGACACGACACGCGTTTTGACGGGTCGTGTCAAGGGTCAACCCGCGGGTGAAACCCTATTTTGCCACCCCTACTCACAAGGCCACGAATTTGCCTTGCAAACTTAGTCCTTTCTCACCCCAAATAGCTTCTTGAAGCTTCAAATGTTAAGGGAATGGCTCCCCCAACAAAAACTGTTTTATGTATAATGTATAATTAATTTGTCAAGTTATCATTGCGCTTATTTGTCATAAAGGCTAACGGACTGAATGCATATGGGATATTATATCATATTTTATGCATTCTCATTTTTTAAACTTTATTTTTTTAATACTAACAAGTCTTTGAATATATTTACCGCATCTCCGAGGTTCAAAATTGTGGCACCTTGGGGTGTAAATGGGCCGACTCGGGGGCTTACCGTTCGGCCTACATCAGGTCAGACTCGGCTTATTACATATAGTCAAATAGAATAGGGTTAGACATAAAAAAAAAGCCTATTTAGAAAATAAGCCATATGTTTTATTTTTCATGCTGGAGCTATAAGCCTACAAGTAGGCCTATATTATATTATTTATTTTAAATAAAATAAATTATTATTTTAATGATTTTGAATAATAAAGTAATAGTATTTTAATTATTGAATGCCTAATAGGATTAAATAAGCTAACAGGTCTAAGCCAAGGTTTTTGTTTTTTAAATATATGCTAGGCCGAACTTAGGATTTAGGTCTACACAGGCTAACAGATTAGGGCAAGCCTAAAGTATTTTACACAGGTCTAGCATATTTAAACCAGAGTCTATCCCAGCCCACTTAATTTACACGCCTAATATGGGATATTATATCACACTTTATATATTTTCATTTTTAAACTTTATTTTTTTAATACTAACAAGCCTTTGAATATATTTACCGTTTCTCCGAAATTCAAAATAGTGGCACCGGTAAGGTGTAAATGGGCCGACTCAAGGGCCTACGACTCGGCTTATATTAGGTCAGGCTCAAATTATTTCGTATAGTCAAATAGAACATGGTCAAGTATAAAAAAAGAAAAAAAAACTATTTAGAAAACAAGCCTTAGGCTTTTTTTTACATGGCGTGCATATAAGCCTACAAACTGACCTATATTATATTATTTAGTTAAAATAAAATAACTAAATTATTATTTTAATTATTTTGAATAATAAAGTAATATTATTTTAATTATTGAATGCCTAATAGGCTTAAACAGGCTAACAGGTTTAGGCAAAAACTTTTTTTTAAATATATATCAGATCAAACTTATGATTTGAGCCTATACAAACTAACAGATCAGGGCAAGATCTAAAATATTTTACACATATCTGATCTATTTAAGCCAATGTCTAACCCAACTCAGCCTATTTACATCCTTACATACCAAGCCTCCCCCCTAATAAAAAAAATATTATGGCGAGATTAAAATCTTAATGGCTAGAAATAAATGAATACAGCAGAGTAATAAACAATTAGTCGTTATTATTTAGAAGTTAAAGTTAAAAAATTTCAGTATATCAACAAAGTCAAGCACACTTGGTAGATACCTAAGTTCTTCAAACATGGGTACCTTAAGAAAAAAAAAAAAAAACCAATGTGTTTCTCAATAAAATAAAAAATTCAATGTTAAAATTGATGTATTATGGGATTTCCTTAATGGCATTAAGCAGGGACATTATGTGGCTTCGGAATATGGTTGTTAATGATATGTGAGCGTATGAACATAACTCTTCAGATGCGGGGCCTTCTATAGGGCAAGGCTGACAAATTAAAGTCCTTACCTTAGGTTTGAACTAGTTTTTGATCTTATAATTTTTTTTAATGTTATATTAAGTATATACTGTATCATATATTTTAGAAAACAACATTATATTTTTTAATGGTAATATTTAATTTAGGGCCTTATATATTTTTATTTTGTTAATTTTAATGAATCTTTTTTATTTTTTTCTTCCTTCTTATTAATCGATTTCCAAGTAGTAATTCATTCGTATAATTTTTATTTTTTCACTCTCATTTTATCCTTTTACTATTCATTATCAATTTTCATCCTTGTGAATTCTCATTTATTTCATTTTAAATGGTATTCTTTTTTTTTGGGTGAAAAAATGGTATTCTTTATCATCAACATAAAGTTATACAGACTATCAACTTTTATCTATAAATTTTTTTTTTTTAAATAAAAACCTTAGCATCTATTCCCTTGTTACGTTCTTTTTTTATTCTCAAATTACAAGATTGAGTTTTGAAGCAGTTTTAATTGCACTTACAAAAATATAGGATAGGATATTTTACTTCTTTTTTTATGCCTAATCTACATACTCCTCTCCAATACCATTACATCATAATCTCAAGAGAAGATAGAGAAATGATAAATATTAGTTGAGATTCTGATCTAACACTATTGGAAATGAGTAATAGAATAGGCATAAAAAAAATAAGCATAATATTCTAACCCTACAAATATTATTCATCAACTTAATTATACGGTTCTATTTATTATTGTTTTAAATTTCACAGTATTTGTGTATCCAAAAAAAAATAAAAAAATTCACATTATTTTAATTTATTATAAAAAAATATTTGAAATGAAATAGGACATATATTTCTTAATAAATATGTCGTTCATAAGAAGAAACATGATTAAAATATTGATAACAAAAAATTTTTAAGAACTTAATTAATAATAATACGTATATGTACAAGTTAGTAAACAAAGTTTTATGATAAATACTTCCAGGAGCCTCATGTTTCTGGCTGATGGTTATGCTATTAGTTTTTCTAGCTTGGGCTAATATTTTGAACTTCCCTCCTTTATTTCTTATATACCAAACATATTAATTCAATATAGCCAAATTCATAAATACGATTAATTACGAAAACTACCCCACCTTATGACCTTAATGGTATTTTTAAAATATTGTGGTATGGACACATTAAATGCCAGGTTAAAAGGCAATAACAGTGAAAATGACACAATGAATTAATGTGATTTGAAATGATCGTTGCCGCATAAAATTTGAGTATCGCCTCCCACCCCAGTGGAACTCGTTTTTTTCTTTTCCCCAACTAGTATGGGTCAAAGAGCCAGCACAGAAGAGCAGCGATAAAAGGCTTCAAAATTTTCTCTTTAAACCAAAATACCCAGTTGTGCTGACAATATGAAGGTCTGTTGCTCATTTTCCGAAAACACAAAGGGCCAATGTGGAACTGTGAATTGGGCACATAAAGGGCATTTTTAATACCAGACAGATCACGGAAAGCTAAAACTAACTACAATAAGTTCGTAAGTAGTGCTGTGTCACACATTTCGTGGAAATTAAACTTTTTGGAAAATGAGAGTCTCAATGTTTGGTCATTGTCTCACTAATTACTAAACAAAAATTGATTATCGTCTTAAAGTTTGTATGCCGGGTTGTTTTCTCCAAGCTCTTAATTAAGACAAACAAAAAGTCAAAAACCTGCAGTGTGTCTGGTTGTGTCGGGAAATGGTGGTGGGGGGAAATCAACAATTTTTTGTGTGGCTAAACCATTTGATTTTTTCTTTTTGGGTATCCTTAAATCATTTGATTTTAAAAAAGTAATAAGATTACAATAATGTTCCACGTTCTAAACCAGTTGGATAATTTTGGATTTTTATGACGGAGAAAAAAGGAAAATTAAACTTTTGGTATCAATAAGTTATTATTATTATTATTATTATTATTATTATTATTACGTGATGCTTATTTTTAATATAATTTTTATATGAATTTTTTTTAATTGATCCTTATATAATATACTTAAATCGTTCTCAATTTGGTTGTCATTTCATTTGTAAATGGCATTATGTACTCGATCGTCTTCCTTGTATAATAAAAAATGACATGATAATAAGTTTTATGGTTAAATTATATTTTTGTTTTTTCGGTAACTTTCATTTGATTATTAGACGAAAAAATATTGATATGTGGTTGAAGATGCATGAAAAAGCAATATTAGAAGTTGATAAGGAAAACTTCTAGTTGTTCTGCATATATAACACTATCACCCAACACTACTCGAAAATGGGCAAATAGCAACGAGTTTTTTGCGACGAATAAAATCATACGAAACTTGCAATGAAAATTGTGGTGGATTAAGTTTTGCGATGGTAATTGTGGTGGATTAAGTTTTGCGATGGTATTGGGCCCATTTTCTCGTCACGGAAAAAACGGACGCACACAGTCACATTGTCGTCGCAAAATGTGATGGATTAATTTTTTGTTGCAAAAATGGAAAATTTGCGACTATTATTTGCGATGGGTTGTTTTACGACAAGCTTATTCATCGCAAAAAATAGGAGCACATTTTGTGACGTGTGTCCAATTTTATCTATTATAATTTGTGGTGGATATTTCGACGGTATTTCTAGTTACACTTTGCGATGGATTCTGCGACGGTATATTGTGGTAATTTCGATGGTACTAACTTCCATCGCAAATTTCAAAATATAATGACATGCATTTAGTTATACATAAAGCGCCCGTGTCAATCCCTAGCATAATATGATATGCAATTAAAATAAATGGACGAAAGAAATTACATAGAGCAGCTGCCTGATATATAACACCGATCTGAGTAGAATGAAGCATCAACAAATGAAGAAATCGTTCGTAAATAATCTTACACGTATCTTCTATAAATGAGACATAGACAACTGACAAGATTCTTGGTAATGGTACTTCATCTTTAGGAGTATAGTTCTAGGCCGGCTTCAAAAATGCAAAAGGAATAGGGAATTTAGGAAAGTGTGTGTAGCTATATGCGGGGGACGACATATATCAATAAATGAAGTAGGTGAAAAAGCTATCCTAGCAACATATATTTTGAAAATTATGCATAAGTAGTATGTCACAGCCGTAGATTTGCCCTCAACAAATAACTTGAAGACATCAAACTTTCATAATATGGAGTTTTGATATTGGTGAAGGAGCAGGCGCTATGCCAAATAAGTGATCCATCCGTTTAACTTGGTAGTTGGAGCTCGATAACAGTCTTCAGCAAGTCATCATAATTTGATTAATGACAATCTCCTATGTCGATGGCAGCAAGATAACCTAACATAATATATATTATCAGTGGAACCTCTCAAGTAATTAATCAGTCTTAGCATATCCTACAGCATGAGTGGGAATATCAATAGTCTCTTCACATGAGGTTGAAGAATTGTTCTAATACCATTTCAGTTGATACCATGATGTGTCATTGCTATCTAATGCCCCCGATAAGGCATGGTATTGCAAATAATAGGTAGATGACCTTCAATTTTTTTTACTCCCAAATAAGGGAAGGAATACCCTTCAATTTCCTTCCCTTCATTCCCTCTTGGATCTCCTTCCTTTCTTTTTTCTCCAAACTTCCAAACATCTTTGCTTGCCCGACATATGCCTATACTCTACAAAACAATGGATGTCCATCCCAAAATTATCCCCCGAGTTCTCTAATATATAAAAGGTTCACCTTCTAATGGTCTTTTCTTCCCCTCTACAAATAATCTTACAACATTCAAGTTTGTTGAGGCAAATTCGAGCTATTTCCTTGATTCAAGGAGATCCATAATTATATTGTGGGTTTCTTGGACATGCCTTAATCTCCTATAAATCCAAAAAGCAACATACAGTGTCACATTCATCGTTTGAATCAGAATATGAGGTCATTGATGCCCTATCTTGCGAGCTATATTGAATTTCCTAACGTAACCTTCCCCATATATATATATATATATATATATATATATATATATATATATATATATATATATATATTCGTTCCTCTTCTCAACTGGGAAAAACATTTCTCAAACTGCTTGAAATAAGTTTATCTTCGGCCACCCTAAAACTACGTCGTTTTGATTATTTATTTCCTATATATTTAATGATTCACCTTTGAATGGTTATTATTTCCTTTTTCTTTTTCTTCCTTTATCACCATTGATCCATCTTTGTGCGGTTATATATATATATATATATATATATATGTTATCTCCGGCAGCTTAAGAAATGATAAGCTTATATATATATATATAGGGAATAAGACTTCAGCTGTTACAGCAAAAAAGAATTTCTTACAGCAGACTCAACAATGAAGAGAGAGAAAGGTAGGGAAAAAAAATGGTGGGCCCTAGCTTATTTTATATCTCTACTGCAAGAAAAAAAGTTTTGCAGCAACATTAGAAGTTTTATTCCCATACATATATATATATATATATATATATATATATATATATATATATATATATATATATATATATATATATATATTGGTCAGAAACCTTTGCGTAACAAATTCTTTCGAACTTTGTAAAATGTGTTTTTTTGTTATAAGATAGCAAATTTTGGATGGGCACGTAGGGACACGAGTATGGGGAATAGTAATCATTTTGCCACGCTTCACCAAATTATTGATCAGACTGTCACGTAAATAGTAAAAATTCTCGGAATGCCACGCGACATAATTCGCTACACTGTGCAGCGAATTATGTTTGCAAATAATTCGCTACACAGTGTAGCGAAATATGCCATGTCATGCTGCACAGTCAGCAAAAATGACACGGGTCAAGCCGACAGCAATACAAGCATAATTTGCTTCACAATGTAGTGAATTACTGTCAGCTTGACACGTGTCATTTTTGCTGACCGTGCAGCATGACATGACATATTTCGCTACACTGTGTAGCGAATTATTTGCAAACATAATTCGCTGCACAGTGTAGCGAATTATGTCGCGTGGCATTCCGGAAATTTTTATTGTTGGCGTGACAGTCTGGTAAATAATTTGGTGAAGCATGACAAAATGGTCACTCTCCCCGAGTATGGAGTTAGCACTATAAGAAGCTACTATTACATCCGCTAGAATTAGCCTAGTAGTGTAGGGTGTGGGTGTTAGGTGTATATATGTAGTGTAGTGATCTGTGTTCAATTCCCATGTAATGCAAAAAAAAATGAAAAAAAAAAAAAACTATTACACTCAAGACTGGTTTGTCTATTTAAGAATGGTCCCGCAACTTTTCTTTTTTCGTTGTCTCAGTTTAGAGATCGAAGGGAATTTTTTATTATGCTCCAGGACCCACGTGGTCCTTCCATTCAAAAATTGACACCTGTATTATTTTTATTTTTTTCTTTTTTTTCTCTCCTCTCTCCTCAACTTTTTATCTCTTTCTCTCACCTCAGTCCCACCCTATCATTTTTTGGTCCGGAAGTAACCAACTGGGAATCGCTGCAGATTCTGATCTTCCGGGCTCCAAGCTCTTTAGCCTGGAGCAAGCCGGCTATAAAGGCTTCATACTCCGCCTGATTATTTGAGGTCTCAAAGTCCATTTTCATGGAATACTCCACCGCTACTCCGTCCGGATTCTCTATAATGACCCCGGCTCCACTTCCTTTGGAATTAGAGGATCCATCCACATATATGGTCCATTTATCCAAGTCATCAGGAGAGATCTGTGGTGCCGAGGTTAATTCCCGGACAAAGTCGGCCAAGGCTTGCGATTTAATTGCCTTTCGGTTCTCAAATGTGATGTCAAATGCTGATAGTTCTATCGCCCAGCTCATCATTCTGCCCGCCAAGTCCGGCTTGTGGAGTATTTGTCGGATTGGGAAGTCGGATCGAACCAGGATTTTGTGAGCCTGGAAGTACGGTCGAAGTCGGCGGGCTGAGGTGAGGAGTGCAAAAGCTATCTTTTCTAACCGTTGGTATCGCAATTCGGCTCCTTGTAGGAGTCGGCTTACAAAGTAGATGGGTTGTTGGCCTTCATCGTCTTCTCGCACCAGGACCGAGCTGACCGCCAACTCCCCAACGGACAAGTAAAGGATTAAAGTTTCTTGTTCTTTGGGTTTGGCCAGAATGGGTGGAGAAGATAATCTCCTCTTAATCTCCTGGAATGCAACTTCGCATTCTGTACTCCATCCGTACTGCACCTCCTTTCGTAGCAGTTTAAAGAAAGGAAGGGCTGTCTCCGCCGACCGAGGTAAGAAACGGGTGAGGGATGCCAGCCTTCCCGTCAGTTGCTGTATTTCTTTCTTACTTTTTGGGGCCGTCATTTGCAATATGGCTCCACATTTATCTGGGTTGGCTTCTATGCCCCGGTGTGTCAACATGAAGCCAAGAAATTTTCCTGCAAAAACGCTAAAAGCACATTTTGCCGGATTCAAGCGGATGCGGTGTTGTCGTAACTTGCCAAATGTTTGTTCCAAGTCCTGGATATGTGCTTCCATTCCGGCTGATTTGACAATCATATCGTCAATGTATACCTCCACGTTTTTACCCAACTGATCCGAGAAGACCTGGTTCATCATCCTCTGGTACGTGGCTCCAGAATTTTTCAGTCCGAATGGCATGACGTTATAGCAGTAATTGGCTTTCTCAGCAATGAATGCAGTTTTTTCATGGTCATCGGGATGTAATGGGATTTGGTTGTAGCCGGAGTATGCGTCCATAAAGGATAGCATCCGGAAACCAGATGAGCTGTCGACCAGTTGATCAATGTTTGGCATCGGGTATGCATCCTTAGGACATACCTTATTTAGGTCTGTGTAGTCGGTGCATACTCGCCATTTCCCGCTTGGTTTCTTTACCATCACCACGTTGGACAACCAAGTCGTATATTGTATTTCTCTAATGAACCCCGCTTCTAGCAGTTCTTTGACATGGTCTTCCAACACCTGACGTCGCTCCGAGCTGAGATTGCGCTTCTTTTGGGCTACCGGTTTTGACCCCGGATATACAGAAAGCTTGTGGCAGCAAAAGCTCGGATCCACCCCGGGAATGTCAGATGACCTCCATGCGAAAACATCGCGATTTCGGTCAAGACATGCAATCAGGCTCTGCTTGTCGACTGTGGCTAGATCCTTGCCTATCTTGGTGACCTGCCCCGGTTCTCCAATATTGATAGTTTCTAACTCGCCCTCTGGCTCCGGTCGCGGCATCTGCTCCTCATCTCGCATGTCGAAGTCGACCATGTTAACCGACCTGTGTGGAGGAGGTTTGTTACCAGGCTGGCTAATTCCCGTAGAAGTGTTGGGATCCCTCGTCACCATTCGAACAGATCTGAAATAACAGTCTCTAGACTCCTTCTGGTCTCCAGCTATAGTGAGCACCGTACCCTGTTTAGAGATCATTTTGAGCTTTTGGTGCTTGGTAGACACCAACATGTCCCAATCATGGATTGTCGGCCTCCCCAGGATGATGTTGTACTCCGAAGGGAAGTCGGCCACGATGAACCGCACCCTTTCAGATCTGTATGCCTCCTTTGTGCCTAACGTTAACCGCAAATCAATGTACCCTTTGGGTATGGTGTCTTGCCCATTAAAAGCAATTAAGGCTGTGTTACAGGGCCGAAGATCTTCTTCGTCAAGATTCATTTTTTTAAAGGCCTGCCATAGGATGACGTCAGCGCAACTTCCATTATCTAAGAAGATTTTTTTGACCTTGCAGTTCACCAACGTCCCAGTGATAACCAACCCGTCTACGTGGCCTGGTATCACGTCGTCCAACTCTTTTCTTGTGAAATACAGCAACGGTGGTTCTGGCTCTTCTTCCTTGAATCTAGGACGTTCTCTGATGGAGAGCACCTCCCTGAGGTACTTTCGCCGGGCGTTCATAGTATCGCCACCTCCACCAAACGCGCCACTGATAACATTGCATTCGAATTCCGGCTCCTGGAATTCGTCATCATCACGGGCTTGCTTATTGCTGCGGTTGTCCTCTTTAAATTTTTTATTCTCATTAGATTGATTGACAGACTTGCCTCCTCTCCTCTTTCGATTTCTCCATCCCTGAGTGCGGATGAGATATTGACGTAACTTTCCTTCCCGGATATATTTCTCAATGGCATCCCGGAGGTCCCAGCATTCATCTGTAGAGTGCCCTGGGCCGTCATGGAATGCACAGTATCGTGATTGGTCTAGGCCGGCTGGATGCTGCAATGGCCGAGGTTTTTCCACAGTCTTCATTTCGGTAGAAGCCACCTCACGCCAAATCTGCGACCGAGGAGCATTCAATGGAGCATATTTCTCATACCGCCCTCGAGTTGGGAAACGTTCGTCTGGCTTTTTCCCCCGCGAATCTCCTGGCTTTCTTGGCCCCGGCCTATCGGATTGACCCGGATGATGCTTCTGGTCAACATTTTCCAGCTCCATTTGCTCGAGTTCTAAATATTTCTTAGAACGCGTGTTGAATTCCACCAGGGTCCTGGGTGGGTCCTTATAGATCGATTTTGCCAGTCTAGAGCTTCCATGTAGGCCGGCAATCACTAGATGTAAATGAACATTTTCTGATAACCCAGGCACCTGTAGGGCAGCAAGTTTGAATCGATCAAGGTACCTTTGTAGTGTTTCTCCGGATTGCTGTTTGATTTTGCCCAAGGCAAATTCTGATTTTGGTTGTTTCTTGCTGGTGGCAAAATTCAACAAGAATCGCCCTCCGAATTCTTCGAAAGATCGGATGGATCCTGCCGGTAATGATGAAAACCAGGTTTGTGCCGCCCCTGTTAACGTTGTTGCAAAGAGCCTAGTAATCAGAGGTTCTTCGATGCCCTTGATATACATAGCCGTATCAAATGCATCTAGATGCACTTGCGGATCTTGGGTGCCATCATACTTGATTAATTCTGATAA
The DNA here is from genome assembly GCA_032173675.1 of Gastrolobium villosum. Classification (NCBI taxonomy): domain Eukaryota; kingdom Viridiplantae; phylum Streptophyta; class Magnoliopsida; order Fabales; family Fabaceae; genus Gastrolobium; species Gastrolobium villosum. Next base: position 191,981 of record JAVKPL010007261.1, on the reverse strand, counting down.
GTTTAAGTTGTCTGGATAAGGAGCCTCCACGATTTCATTTGAGAAAGGACTGTCATTGTACAACCCCCTGTTGTATTTCCTCCTGTATATTCCGGCAACGTTATCCGGGCTACGTTGCAGGGGTCGATGCATCGTGGCCGCGTCGCCACTTTCTTGCCTATCTTGTGTATTTAAGTGCCTAGGCATTCGGGTCGTCTGGTCGAGGCCCAGATCTGCTTGCTCCACTTGCGTATTTGAACGCCTAGGCATCCGGGTCATCTGATTAAGACCCAGATCTGCTTGCTCCCCTTGCGTATTTGAACGCCTAGGCATCCGGGTCATCTGATTAAGACCCAGATCTGCTTGCTCCCCTTGCCGTGGTCTTTGAAGGCCGGATCTTGGTACCCCCATTGTTGAACTCGGGTTCATAGGGATTCCGGTAGGGCCAATTTCCACTGGTTGTTGATCTTCCATGCGAGGGTTTGAACGGCGTAGATCTGTGACTACGCGATCAACAGCTCTGACCGGATCCGGACTAGTCATCTGCCGGATCCGGGCCTCTAGTTCGTGGATCTGCCTTGCATCCGCCTGTCTCTGCAGCTCGCTTCGGCGCTCCCACTCCTCCATTCCGCGCAGGAGTGCATCCATGGCCAGATTCGGGCCTTGTCGGCCAGGTTCCTCGATGGGCTGCAACCCCTGCATATATGGCGCATCAGGGTTACAGGCAGGAGCGGATTCGGAATCGGAGTGCACCTCACTAACGTGCACGGCATCTGGATCGGGATCTGTAGGCTGGAGTGCTGCTTCCCGTTCCTCCTCCTGATTGGATGTCAGAGGGGGACGGAAACCGCTCCTTGTGGCTCTCACCATTACTCTTTCGGATAATGCGTGGGTCGATGTTCGATTCCCACAGACGGCGCCAATGTTCTGCCTGTTGGCAGATGTGTCCAACGTAGGTTGGATGATTAATCTCGGATACGAGTGTTTCTCTCTAGATGCCTATAGATTAGGTATCTGGGAGGAACAGGGATCACTGACACTGACCTAGGCGTATGCCTTCGAGGTGTGTGTGTGATCTATAGTGTTTAGGATTAGAAAATGTGTACCTTACTGCTCTGCCTTACCTGCCTTATATAGCCCGGCTCTAGGGTTTGGTGGCTGGCCGAGGTGCAATGTAGGTGTTGGGCCGAGGTGCGCAGTGGGCCTCAGTCTGGCCCATAACAGTTCCGAATCCCAAACATCTCAGATTTGTTTATATCATACTACGATCGAGGTATATATATAAAAACCGCAACCCACCTTTCTTTTCAATCTTTGACGCTTTGAAACTCAAGTGCATGTGCTTATTATGCACATACACAAGATGTCTTCATGTACCTATATGGTGTAATATATATAAAAATTGAAGTGACATTTCACTGAATGATATCAACAGACTATGGACTCTTTTATTAGGTCACGACAAGTTAATGTCATTATTGTTACGCCTAACTATAAATCAATTTCATTTAATTAAGGATTTTGTTAATATATATCGTTAGGGCATATGTAAGGGATCAAAAATAGAAATATTGAATAAAAAGTATGAGTATTTAATATGTTCAAATAATGCAAGTCTAAATACATTTATTTGAGGAGAAATTTATTGAATTTCTATCTTACTCTTTCAAGTTTAAATATCTTTATAGTACTGATAATTTAATTTTCAAAATTAATTACTCTTGATTTGTCAAAATTGTAGAAATTTCCTTTAATTAATTCATTTAAATTTTGGTATAAATCTCCCCATATCTAGAACTAGAAGCCACTTCGGGTCGCGGTTAATTTTGAATTGAGCCAATGGACCACTTCAAGGCCGCCTAAACTGGAAAATAAATTGCATGTTATTTTATTTTTTTCTTTTAGAATTATTCTAATAGTGATTCGGAGCGAATTCAGGATTAAGGTTTTAAACCCTTCTCAAAGATGGTACTGAGAAAAATTAAACACATGCTCACACCCCCACCTGCTCAGCTCTCACACATAACTGAACTATCACCATCTCATTATTACATGTTATTTGAATCAACAAATGTTGCTAATTGATTCATTTAATTAGTTGGTTGATTATTTTTTGTTGAAAAAATATTTGTCATTTTAAAGAACACAACTTTATGTTATTTTAGATGAAATGACATCTTTTTGTGCATAATTGGTATTTTTTACATTCTCTCTCCTTCATTTTCTCTCTTCCTAATTGTATGGAGAAGAGAGAATATAAAAAGTCGACAAATATATACTAAAATAATATCGTTTTATCTAAAATGCACAAAGTTATGTATGTTAAAATGTTTCTATTTTTTATTTATTTATTTACTGAATTAAAGATAATTGCAATTAGTATTTGAGTAATTAATTGATTTTTGAAGATTAAATGTTCAAAAAAAGAGAAATAGTTTAGAATATAAACTTATTTTGAAGAAAAAATTAATTAAGGCCATGACAAGATTTACGTGCAAAAATTTTAATTTATATAATATATTAGACTGGATTACTAGATACCAAACCTTGTTTTCTAATGGGTTGGGTTTTTTTTTCCTTATTTTATTTGTTTTGACAAAGGTGAGTTTGGAGAATTGCCCTCATCCTTGCTCTTGTAAGGCAAAATATAGCGGGAAGTGATTTTTATTCGATTTTGAGGGTGAATGGGATTTGGGGATAAGATCATTTTTATTGTTACTATCAATTGCATAGGGACCATACATCGAATGGATTCTTGGTTGCGTGACATTCTCTTCACCTCAACAATGTGCTGAATCTTGTTTTTTCTAACAACCTCTAATCTTCTTGAAAGTGACAAAGATATAATATCTTTTATGCTTTTAGTTGGTATATAGATAACGTGTCCTGCCAAGTTCTATCATAGACAAAAAAATGGTCCATCGAAAAGTATTTAAATTTTTTTAAGAATATGAAATTTTCAAATTCGCAGTTTCAATTTCAACCTGAACAATCTTTTAGGCAATTACAAAGCCTAATAGCAGTTTTTTGTACTCTTCGTGAATCCTGCAGGCAGCTATATAATATAGATTCGTACCTCAGCAAAATAAATAAAAAAAGATTCGTAACCATATTCCAAATTTTACATACATAAGTGCCATATAAAGACAATGCTTTTCTTTTCCAAAAAAAAAAAATATAAAGACAATGCTTTTGAATACAAGCCTATGAGGCTGTGATATATGGATATACACATGTATATGCATTCATAATTTCATATGCTCAGTTTCCTGTATCTGGCTCAGGACCATAATAACACTGTTGTTGCAGGTGCACAGAAAATGAGTTCAGTATAGAACAACGCCAAAATTCTGCGTTGTATTTGTACCCGTCATTTGACAATGACTTCCCAATTCAAAACTAACGGCGTGATCTCCATCACCGTGTCACTTCGATGAACCTATCGAATGGCAATAGAAGCAGCTATACGTATATATAGTCACAAAAATCCGTCACCCATTTTGCACCGTTAACTTTGTGTGTACAAAATCATACCAAAGTCACATGAAAAACTCAATAAGCTAGAGTTCACAAGAAATCTGTTTGTTTGTAACAACTTTTGTCCATTTCAACTCTTGTTTTCTTCTTTCTGATGTTGTAGGAGATAAAATTTAAAATTATTTCTTACACACGTATAAAAATATGATATTCATATATATATTTTTTTCTCTTTTCTTTTCATCTCTACAACTTTCTTTTATATATCTCAACAATTTATCACACACTTTTATGTGTGTATGAAAAACATTGATCTCTTTGATCATTTGCAAACGAAGCTCCAACAAGTTACCCAGATGGAACTCTATATGTCATAAATGACAAGATGCAGTTGAAGAAAAAGCACTACCTAATGGTGCTGACCTCATTTTCTTCTACTATATTCATACGTGTTACATTTATTGATTACTATAAACAATGACATGTTTCCTGAGCAAAACTATGTTCAGATTAAGAAAGAGAGAAAAAGACTGTCTATCGCAGTGAAAGCAACTGAGGATTTACTAACATTTAGGCATTTAGCCGCACAAATGTTATAAATGGGTCCATCAGACATAATGAGTTTACCAAACCACAAAAACACAGTATAATTACGATTAAAAGAGGAATTTCCAACCCATGTCCTACTTCATGGTCTATTTTTTGAAGTAATTCAATTCTTTTGATTTAATTATTTAATTATTCATTTGATTTGAACTTTTTTAAAAATCAAATCAAATATAATTTTATTCGGTTTAGATTAGATTGGTTTTCGATTTTTTAAAAAGCCTAAAATTTCATTAGTTATATCAAAATAAAATAATACAAAATTATAAACTATTGGAAAATTCAATTCTCCAAACTAAAACAAGTCTTAAAACCCACGAAGAGTTAAAATAGATTAATAGACAATAAAAAACTAAAATAAAATAGTTTGTTATCTATAACATCGAAAACCCAAGTCTATAAAACAACAAGATTCCAAGCTACCATCTTTTAAAAATAATAAATACATAATACATTATATCGGTTTGGATTGAATCATTTTTTTCACCAACCAAACTGAAAATCAACTCAATCCAATTAAACTATGCTATTTTTCTCGATTTTTAATTTTTTAACTAATATGACCGGGATTTGAATCCGTTAATAAAGAACAAGATGTCCTACTACGCTCATAAGTGACAATTTGAAGTATCCCTCACACGCTCAATTCGTGTGACCTCTAACACACTTGAACACAACGGCACACAGATTGTGTAATATAGAGAGAAAACCATGGAATTCACTATTTCATAAAAAAAACAAAGTAAAAATTTAAGTCAGTTTAATGCTACCAGGTTTACGTACAATTTACTCAACATTAAATGAGGAGTTTGCAGAGAAAGATGAACCTCATCTTCACCGATAAATCTTTGGTACTACTGTTGTATCTAAATTCAGTACATCTCATCAATGAGAGTAGCACATATCAGAGTAGAAAAAAAAATTGACAAAAAAAATGTGACATATAATATTTTCATTAGTGGAATGCACTGAATCTTTGGTACAGCGGTACAGCAGTAGTACTAAAAATTTATTCCATCTTCACATTTAACAAATGGCGTAATCAGGAAATTTTGTAAGAGATAACAAAATTTCGAATATATTCTTCTATGTAAATTACAATTATCCCTGTGACAAAAAAAAAATGAAAATACTACTTATAATTAAGGATTTATACGAACTTGAAGGGACGATTATTATCTATATAATAAAAATAAAAAAACAATGTTGTTCATTTAAATGAACTTAATAAGGGCGATCGACTATCTTAACCCTCCGAATTCTTTGCTAGCTCCATTGAAGGAGAAGAAGAAGATGATGAACAAGAATTAGTAAATGCAAGATCAACCAATAAATCAACAAAAGCATTAACAATAAACCCATGATTGTTTTTATCATTGGCCTTCAAATACCAAAACAAAAGGTCCTCGAGACTCTCCCAGTCCTTGAAGCCATGAGTCTCAACAATAATCTCCTCCATGGACTTTCTGAAATCCACGTAAGGGTCATGTGAATCCATTGACATCACCACGCTATCTTTGAATGGCGAGGTTCCAGAAGAACCTTTTGCTTCAAACAAGGTTCTTGTCTCATCTGGCTCGAAGAAAAGCCGATCTGAACGCAACCCACGAATCAATGTCTCGATTGAATCCACACCTCTCGAGTCCTCAGAAAACGTTGAGAAGCTTCCACACTCTTCGGTGAAAAACGACTCAGGGCTTTCCATGGTGGCGTCTAAGAAGGCTGAGTTAATGGTTTTGAATACGACGCCGTTTTTGGCTCTGAAAGAAAGGGTTTTCGGTTGGCGACAAGGTGGCCAAGCCCATGACGATGATGATGAAGAAGAAGAAGAAGAGGATCTTACATCTGTGTTCTTGAGAAGAGAAAGAAACTTCATTTCTTTCTTTTTTTGGGGTTTTTCTTAAAAGTTAATTACATTGAGGGTAATGGAAAATCTGGGTTCATATGAATTTTTGAGGTTTCGATTTGTGTGTTAAGGTTTTCATTAATGGCAAATCAGAAAAGGGTTGTGAGGGAAAGATTTGAAGTAGCGGTGGGACAATTTGGCGAAGTTTGAATACTTATCCTAAGGGCTGGTTGGTGGGGTCAACTCAATATATCTTCTTATATTAATTTTTTACAGGCTTTAGAAATGAATGAAATTCAGTCCCATTTATTATACTTGTGTTTTCTTTTTGCTTTTTAAGTCAACTTTCAAATTTCTACACTTTGGGGCACTAAATATAATAAAATAAAACAATATAAAAATATTAAATATAATATTAAACTAATACTATAATAAATTGAACAATTAATTTTCATTGAATTTGATGGGGAAAAAGTGTAACTGATCTTTTTCTTCCACTTTTTTCAAACTCACCCTTGCAGTCAAGAACTTTGTAATTATATTCGTAAATTGAGTTCAAATGAAGTAACTCTATTCTTTTGTAGTTCTTTTAAAAAATTATAGTATTATATATTTTTTTAATATTGAAAGGATATTTATATATACATATAGGGATGATCGTTTTTGCTTGTTGTTGTAGATGGAAAAGTTGCAACAAATATATTTACACTAAAATATTTTCTAACATATTTAGTGTATGGAACCGAATCCTGAAATAAAAAAATATTTTCTGATATGTAACAAGAGAGCTATTAAAGTCATACTTATCTCCACCTTATCACGTAGGTACTAGAGAATTAATTGTGGGGTGGGATCACCATTTTTTAGGTGGTCCCTTAGTGTAAATGGGAGGGTAAAATTGGAAAAAAAGAAAAATAACAGGGGTAAAAAGCGAAAGAAAAAAATTAGTGTTGTGAGAGGGAGTACGAAATCATTGGATGGTCCTGGAGTATAGAAAATATTTCCCGTAGGTACATATGAGCCAAACCCAAATGAGTTTGAATGCTTAATTGAATTGAATGCTTTGTTATTTTAATATTGCGAACGAAGTTTTGAAATGCTCATTAATATTTGCCTAAACCGGTTCAAGAAGGTGAAGAGTATACATAGTACATACTATAGATATCCAAAAAAAAAAAGAGTATACATACTATAACACCATGGATCAGATTCAGAGAGAAAGGCTTTACTTTTATTTACATATAATTTTCTGTAGTATCAACTTAGAATTTGAGGGGTCTGTCCGAACAAGTTAATTGGAGGGAAGATAAACGAAATTCAAAAGTACCTTTTTATATAGGAAAAGTATTTCTCCGGCCACTTTAGATAAGGTTATTTACAGCCACCATTTTCAACTATGTTCTCCCGGGAGAATATAGTTATGACATTAAAGTTGAATTTTTCTCGATCTCCACGTCAGCAAACAAGTTTCGAAAAGTAACTGAGGAGAGAGAAAAAAAAACAACTTTAATATTATAATATATATATATATATATATATATATATATATATATATATATATATATATATATATATATATATATATATATATATATATATATATATATATATATACACGGAAAACAACTTCTCCTTTCAAAGGAGAATAGCCATCTTATGCCATAGACACAATTGGTGCGGGTCCCACTTATTTTTTTGAAAGAAAAAAAGAAAAAAGGCTGGACACAAGAATCGATGTGAGAGCTGCAAAAAGATTTTCTTTGCGGTGAAATGAGAGGTATAAACTCCATTTATATATATATATATATATATATATATATATATATATATATATATATATATATATAATATTTCTACAGACACTTTAGATAAGGTTATCTACAGCCACCAATTTTAACTATGTTCTCCCGGGAGAACATAGTTATAATATTAAAGTTGCTTTTTTCTCTCTCCTCAGTTACTTATATATATATATATATATATATATATATATATATATATAATATAAAGGGGTAAACATTTCTACAGCCACTTTAGATAAGGTTATCTACAGCCACCATTTTTAACTATGTTCTCCCGGGAGAACATATTTATAATATTAAAGTTGTTTTTTTCTTTCTCTCCTCAGTTACTTTTCAGAACTTATTTGCTGACGTGGAAAGATAGAGAAAATCAACTTTAATGTCGTAACTATGTTCTCCCGGGAGAACATAGTTAAAAATGATGGCTATAGATAACCTTATCTAAAGTTACTGTAGAAATACTTTTGTCATATATGGAAGAGGTTATATTTATTACCTCTTTTTTTTCTTTACTATCTCTTATTACCAAATGTTAACCGTTGATTTCCGCCAATCAAACGGTTATAATTTATTGGAAGTTAATAATTAATTAATAAATATGACCCAATAAATTATAACTGTTAGACTGACAAAAATCAACGGTTAAGATTCAATAGTAAGAAAAAGATGTAGTAACTATAACCATATATATATATATATATGTATATATATATGGGGCATGATATTCTTATACCGGTGTAAGAGTTAGAAATCTTACACTCAATTTTAACCATTGATCCACTTGTATCCAATAGCTCACATTCCCAAAAAATTTGAGACATTAGATATAAGTGGGATCAACGGATAGGATTGAGAATGTAACTTACACTGGTATAAAATGATTCTGACCCTATATATATATATATATATATATATATATATATATATATATATATATATATATATATATAGGGCAAGATTATTTGACACTGATATCAAATTTTAAAATTTAACACTAAATCCTATCCGTTAATTTCGTCAATCAACAAATATCATTTATAGAGAATTAATATTAATTAATAAGTTTGATTCCCAATAAATAATAATCGTCGATTGATGAAAATTAATGATAAGGATTTGGTGTCAAATTTCAGAATTTGACACCAGTGCCAAAGAATCTTATCTCATATATATATATATATGAATCCAGATTATTTTAGCTAATGTAAATTATACTCTTAATCTTAATTATTGATTCTATTTATATATAACAATTTTAATTTATTATACATTTGAGTCGTTAGATAAAAAAAAAATGATGAAAATTTGGTATAAGATTTTTGGTTCTTGTTGAGAAGTGTTTCTCAAACAAATGTTACATAATGTTAAGATATAGAGATCTTCACGTGCCTGACTCACCAAAACCAACCACGGAGCAGATGGAGACCCTTAAAGAGAGGCACGGAATTAGAAATAGACTTAGTGGTATCCAACCAAAGAAAAGAGGTTTCACCAATGGCAGAATACCCTTCTTTTCTTCTTTATTTTGTTCCTACTTCCTAGATTTTCACATTTACTTGTTTTTTTTTTTTTTTTTGTGCGTACCAAACCTCCACGGCTCCACGTACGTATTGGTCGCATTCAGATTAATTGAACTTGTATCTCTATTTCTCTAACTATTTCAAGAGTTTAATATCAAGATGGGGTGAATATATGAGATAATCTGACTTGGCAATTGAATCATTTTTGGTACAATAGTTAACTCATTAAAGTCATGAGTCAACCGAGTAACTGTATTTACGGTCAAAGAATAATAATAATGAACTTTCAAATCATAATAAAGTCAATAAACATTTGAATCTTATCTGACCAATTAATTGATAGCCATTTTATTTAATATATTTATTATGTTATACATGTAATTAATATCATGTTATATGGATAATGTAATACTAATATAATTTATTAATACTTTTTTTAATTTTTTAATTCCTTCACTGTCTCCTCCATCATTCTCTCGAATTCAATGATGGACAGATTTTAAAACAAAATTATGTCCAAAGTGTTACACAGACATTTACGAAGGAGACCTCCAGCTTAATTTTTTTTCCGAGCCCACTAAAAAGCTCATTATTTTTAAGAGAATTTTGTTGTATAAATTAATATAAAAAATTATAAAGGTAAGATTATATATAAAGATTGCGATTATCACCTACTCTACTCTCGTCATTCGGAGTATAATAGAGAATGATTTTAACATAATAAAAAGTTGTGCAATATGAATATTTGTTTAAACATTTTATCTTCTGATAAAAGAAAATAGAAATACGCTGTTATATATGATAAATTTATAATATTTTATTATTGTTAGAAATCAAAGAACTCTATAGAATAATAATTCATTTGTATTTCTTCTACCTCAATAGAGATCGTTATATACAAAGTCCTAAAGTTACAAATCAGACATAAATCAGACTACAAATCAGCCATAAATTAAGGAAGAAAAATATAAATAATCAGGAAATTAAAACTCCTAAAATCTCTCCACATAATACCTACAATCACTCCATATAACGGATTCCCTTTAATCTCTACATAAATTGATCAATCAAATCAGAAATTAAATCTTTCCAATTATAAAAAATATACAACTCAACACTTCCCCTCAGGTTGAAGCATAGATGTCAATCATGTTCAACTTGTCAATTGCACCTTGAAAAACTCTTCCTGAAACAGCTTTAGTAAGTATATCAGCTAATTTATCTTCAGATTTAACAAATGGGAACTGTATAATTTCCTGATCTAGCTTCTCTTTGATAAAATGTTGGTCAATCTCCACATGTTTGGTTCGGTCATGTTGCACGGGATTATTTGTTATTTCAATGGCAACCTTGTTATCGCAGTGGAGACTCATTGGTTTGTTATAACAAATTCCCAAGTCTTTTAATATGCTGTTGACCCACAACAGCTCACATACTCCTTGAGTCATGCCTCGAAATTCAGATTCAGCACTTGATCTTGCTACTACTTTTCGTTTCTTGCTTTTCCAAGTAACTAAATTACCTTCCACAAAGGTGAAATAGTCTGATGTGGAATGCCTTGTTATTTTATATCCGACCCAATCAGAGTCACTGTAACCTTCAACACATGTGACATTGTTTTTTGAGAACAACAATCCTCGGCCAGGGGCACCCTTTAAGTACCTCAGAATTCGGTACACTGCATTCATGTGATCTACGCTTGGTTTGTGCATAAAGCGACTTACAACACTTACGGCATATGCAATATCTGGCCTCGTATGAGACAAGTATATCAGTCTTCCAACCAACCTTTGGTACTGACTAATATTTGCTGGCTTTTGATTCGGAAATATTCCAAGCACATGATTCATCTCAATCAGTGTTTCTGTTGGCTTACACGCGAGCATTCCGATCTTAGTGAGGAGATCTAGTACATATTTCCTTTGTGAAAGATAAATACCTTGTTTTGATCTTGCTATCTCAATTCCCAAGAAGTATTTCAAGTCTCCTAGATCCTTCATTTCGAATTCACTTGCTAGTTACTTTTGCAGAAGTTTCATCTCATCTATGTCATCTCATGTCATGACCATGTCATCTACATAGACAATCAATACGGTCACTTTTCCTTCCTTGTGTTTAATGAACAAGGTGTGGTCAGCATTGCTTTGTTTATATCCGAATCTCCTCATTACAGAAGAAAATCTCCTAAACCATGCTCTAGGGGATTGTTTAAGTCCATATAAGGCTTTCTTCAATTTACAAACTTTATTCTCACTAAAAAAACTTTGTTTGACACCTGGTGGTATCTCTATGTACACCTCTTCTTCGAGGTCTCCATTTAAGAATGCTTTCTTTACATCAAATTGTTGTAGTGGCCAATCTCTATTTGCAGTTATGGACATAATTATCCGGATTGTATTGAGTTTAGCTACTGGTGCAAAAGTTTCTTGGTAGTCTACTCCATACTTTTGCGAGTATCCTTTTGCCACCAATCTAGCTTTGTACATGTCAATGCTTCCATCTGCCTTGAGCTTTACAGTAAACACCCACCTACATCCAATGGTTCTTTTGCCATCTGGTAAGGGCACGAGCTCCCTTGTAGAGTTCTTTTGCAAGGCCTCCATTTCATCATTCATTGCCTTCTTCCAATTTGGATCCTCCAATGCATCCTACACATTACTAGGGACAGATATACTGGACAATTGATCAACAACAAAAGCATATGACTCAGACAACCTGTTATTAGACACATAGTTACTAATAGGATATTTAGCTTTAGCATTGGGGTCAGGTTCATACAGTTCCTTTAGGACACCCTTATTGATCCTATGTGATCTTCTAAGAGTTACGTTACCAGAATCAATCATGGTTTCAGTAGGAATATCAAGAAACACAATGACACTTTTAGTGGGTAGATTATTATTCTGAAAGATATTTTCTTCAAGAGGAGTAGGATTATAAATTATCTCTGTTGGATTATGGTGGTCCCGGAGAGATCCCTCAGTTTCTGGTGTTAAGCAAGGTATTTCTGCTGTTACAGGAGAGTCAGAGTGTACGACTTCAACATTCTCCACACCTGTATACGTTGCTTCAGTTCCTCCTCCATTCAAGGTGGCTAATTGGTCTTGTTGTTCATAGTAACTCTCCCCCTGAACAGGAGACACATAAATTCCCCCTGAATAATAAGGTTCAAATTCTCGAACAGAGACATCTAAAGTGATATGTACTTTTTTTTGTTGGGGACTATAACACTGGTATCCTTTCTGAACATCGGAGTAACCAAAAAACACACACCTTTTAGCATATGGATCTAATTTGTTACGCAGTACTTTGGGAATATGGACATAAACAGTGCAGCCAAACACACGAGGCTCAAGATTGGGAATATGGGGAACTGAAAGTAGTGATTCAAAATTCTCTTGCAGAGTCACAAAGTTGATGACACTGGAAGAGGTACAATTAGTCAAATAAGAAGCAGAGCGAACAGCTTCACCCCATAAAAATGGGGCATATTCATGCCAAAGAAAGAAGCACGAACAACCTCTATAAGTTGTCTATTCTTCCTTTCGGCCAAACCATTTTGCTATGATGTATAAGTACAAGAGGTATGATGTCTAATTCCCTTGTGATTCAAGAACTGTGCAAAAGATTTATCTGTATATTCAGTCCCATTATCAGACTGTAAAATTCAGATCTGGCATTGAAATTGAGTGGCTACCATTTGGTGACAGGTTTGGAAGGCTGTAAATACATCACTTTTCTTATGTAACAACATGACCCATATCATTTGAGTACATTCATCTATAAATGTTACAAAGTATCGAGCTTTAGACAGGGAAGGAACACCAGCTAGTCCCTAAACATCAGAATGAATAACTTCAAAAGGAATTGAACTTTTATTACTACTAGGAGAATAGGAAATACGGTGGCTTTTTGCTAGTTCACATGTGTTACAATGGAAATCATCAATATTCAAACTAGAAAATAATCTTGGATGTAATTTTTTCAAATAGCCAAAAGAGAGATGTCCTAGTCTTTTATGCCAAAGCCAAATTGTTTCACGAGCCTTATCTTCACTACTGGCATGATTGACCTCTCCCAATTTGTTCTGTCTCTTTTCGGTGACATCCAGATAATAAATTTTATCTCGCTTAACACCATAACCAAGAGTCTTCAGAGTGGAAATGTCCTAGAACACACAAAATGAGGGCCAAAAGGTGACAGTATAATTCAAGGCACTAGAAAGTTGTGCTACAAAAAGTAAGTTATATTCAAGGGAAGGGACAACCAAATCAGAAGTCAAATGAAGATGTTCAGACAAGATAAGAGATCCTTTAGCAGTGATAGAAGAGGTACTACCATTAGCAGTAGAAATGAATGATTGGGAAGAAGGGGAAAAATGATGCAACTTACCAGAATCCTTTATTATATGATCAGAAGCTCCATTGTTAATTATCCAAATATCATCTATAGAACATGCAGGGAAAAAAGGAGTTTTACCAATAGTACCAGAGTAAGCAGCATTGGTAGTGGGCTGCTGGGAACTTTCATCAGAGGTAGTGGTCGTTGCTTTGATGTGAGACTGATTTCGTAGTCTCTTTACAAGATTAGAATAGAGGCTTTGATACCATGTTAGAAATCAAAGTACTCTATAGAATAGTAATTCATTTGTATTTCTTCTACCTCAATAGAGGTCATTATATACAAAGTCCTAGAGTTACAAATCAGACATAAATCAGGCTACAAGTCAGTCATAAATCAAGGAAGAAAATTACAAATAATCAGGAAATTAAAACTCCTAAAATCACTCCACATAATTCCTACAATCACTCCATGTAACGGAATCCCTTTAATTTCTACATAAATTGGTCAATCAAATAATAAATTAAATCTTTCCAATTATAAAAAATATACAACTCAACAGTTATAAACTCTAGTAGATTTTAGTTTAGAGAACTGTAATGGGATTTTTTTTTCATTTTCTTTTTGTTATGGACATGATAAAGGCCTATATTCTAAAAGGTCCAATAAAAAACAACACAAACAGGAAGGGAATTTTCTATTAATGATGATTTTATCCAGACAGCTAAGCAGCTCATATTCTAGAAGACCCAAATAGGGCTAACAGCTAAGAGGGAATTAAGGAAATATTCATTAATTATACTAATCCTACTACGGCAGCAATGGATCAACAATTGGACCCCCAAACTCCTAAGAGGCCCAAAAGTCCGCTCCTTCCAGGTATCCTTAAATAAATGGTTAAACTAATAAGGTAGACACACTCTAAACCCTCTCTCTTAGCTTGTCACTGTGCACACACCCTACGCCTTGACTATGTCATTATATTATAGTGCACATTAATCCACTTATCTTTAAGGTACCTCTCCTATAGGTACCTGAGAGAGGGCAAACGGATCCTATATTAACATACCAATCTCTGATTGGACATCACGATCTATCAGATCGTAACATTTTTCTTTCTTCATCTTAGAATACAAGCTTCAATCTCCTCTTGCTTATTAAGGAAATACGAAAATATGAAAATTTATATTCCTTATAGAAGCTTGGAAAAATCACATGAAAAACAAACAAGCAGGAACAAAAGTAACGGGAAAGATAAACAAGTAAAGGATTTGCATAATTTGATGCAATTCCATTGATTGATGTTTCACTACGTTCTATAAAAATCTTGCAACTACCAGAAAAAAAAGTTCTAATAACCGTGGTTAAAGTACATAAATGTAGCTAAAAATTATAACCACACTTTCTATAAATGTTGCTAATCATGGTGTTAAAATATTTTAACCACAATTATTGTGTTAGGTAGCCACATTTTGTTTCAATGTCGTAATATTAATTTATTAATTACGATTATAATTATAATTGTATTTAGCACGGTTTAGTCATGGCTAATTTAATGATATTTTTTATAAGGATAAAATTTTCAGATATTTGAATTAAAAGCCTAGAACCAACCCACATAAAATATTTGCTTCACATATTTTATACCATGTCCAGAGGTATACCAGAAGCTCAAAATAAAAACATCGTAGCATATGAAAACCTAATTTGGTGCATTTAGGTTCAAGGGATCAAAACATACAGCTACTCATACAAGGCCAATATACTTCACACTTGTAAGGCAATTCTTTACTCAACACTATCCCTAATTGTAACAGCCCGTGTTAACCCGGATTGTTAACATACTATCGTATTAAGCCACGCTTAATTAAAATGCGGAATAACTTTTTCTTTAATTTAATTATGACGTCATTAAACTTAACCAACTTGATTACTTAATCATTTTCATAAAATACTGCCTGTATGTAAATTGCAAGACAACTAACTGGAATACCTCATATATAAATAATAAGTGAGTATCTAAAACCACAGGACTACAACACGTAGCCTGGGTCAAAATCCTGATACTTTAATTACAACATAAATAGAAAGACAATAACACAACCATGTGGCATGGACAAACCCCATGCTCACCAAATAAGGCAACAAAGCCCAATAACAGTCTCAACATAAATAGCATAATCAAAGCGGAAAACATAACAGCAGTCAGCATATCATCATATCAACTCAACATAAACATTACCTGATCCTGATGCAAACGTGGGGTGAGATCTCTAATAAGAAATCTCAGTAAGACAAGGGGTCCTCAAGGAGTTTCCACCCCAAGCTCACTTACATGTGTAATATAAGTTCAAAAATAGTATTTACAATATAAGTTCCAAAACTATGCGATGCAGCAATTAATCATGCCATGTGTGTTTATCAAATCTACTGGCCAGAGAAATGTAGGAATACGTCTATACCTACATGAGTAAAAAAAGCCTCACCATCTTGTATGTACTACATACTCAGGCTTACCGTATACACCACATGCATCTCATAAAAGCACATTGCACATAAATAGCTCAACAGCATTTCCAAAATATTAAAGCATGTAACACAGCATGCACAAACCCATCCCCATGGGACATGGTGGAACAACAAAATGGCTAAACCAAGGACACGAAAGCTTACCTTGCAAGCTAGCTATCCAAGACAAGAGTCCAACCACTCACAAGTCCAAAAACAGCAGTATCACAATCTGATATGGACCAATAATACATCAATATTTATGCACCACAAGCATACAACTTAAAGACTACGCCTTTCCTTTACGTTTTACGTCTTAAGGCTTCCATCAAAGCCATAAGTCCTTAATCATATGATTCTGACTTAGTCCATTTATTACAGAAGTTAAACTTCCTTAATCTTGGGTCCACACACACCCAACAGCTTACTGTTCACACAGCACGGCTACTGTTCTGTGAAAACCCAGGATAATCATAATATGCCATATTATATCACACTGGACATACCCGGATATGCCATATCCGGATACCCAGCTAATCAATATCCGGACACCATTTAATGATATTTTTGAATATCCATCCCAAAGATCCAACTTTTAACACATGTACATGTTAAAGCATGCATTTTTAATCTATTTTAGGTTCATACTCATTATACCCTCTTGTTTACTCTTTAAACATGGCCAAGACATCAACTTTAAGCATCAACACTTAAGATCAAAGGTGAGGAAACTTACCAAAGCTCAAAACAGAGCAAGGTGTGCTCTTGGAGCTCTCCCAAGGTTCCTCAACTCAGGCCACACAAGGGTGCACGAAAATGGTGCACAAGACTTGACCTCCCTACCCAAAGGTTGCTTCTTGGAGCTTCCACTACCAAGGAAACACTCACAACTCCCACTCACACAACTCAACACTTCAACCAGCCCTCATCAACAGTGGCTGAGTGTGCAGCAAGCACCACCTCACACCCTCACAACCCACTCTACTATGTGTTTGTAAGAAGAAGAGAGGAAGAATCAAAGAGGAATTGGTCCAAGGCTCAAGAAATGGTGAAGGAGAAGCAATGGACAGTAGCCACCTCCCTTCAGCCACCAAAACCCACGTAGAAAATAATATGGCCTAGGGTTTTGTGCCTAAAGTGTCTATTTATAGGCACAAGGCCACACACGCGCAGTATTAGCCTTAATAGCAAAGTAAAAGATCTTGATCTCAAACTTTGGAATCTAGACCTACACATTTTTCTAAGATTTGACATATTTTTATTTTATTTTTCGGAGCACCTTTCCGGTACGCGCTTTTCCATAGCCAGTATCAGTTCTGGCATCAGATTACGTTATTTTGACTTGAAACTTGTTTTACAAATCCTACATAATATTCTAGTAATTATCATGCATTCGTTATAATTTTCCGGGATACTTTTCCGGTACGCATTTATACCGAGTAGCAGAATCGGTATCTGCGCTTTTCTTCCGAAAAGCGACTTTCAGCATTTTTACTCACTCAGTGTAATTATTTAAGCCCAATATAAATTATTAGGGTCAATTATGGAATTATTTCCTAATTATCATAATTAATTCGCTAATTACATTAATTAGCGGTGCGGGTTCTTACACTAATCAAAGCATATTACTAGAAATAAGGCATGCAATGGGTACGACACATTCCATAAATTAATGGAAGAAAACTTTAGAGAAATTCATATATACAACGTACACAGAACAGATGAAGCACTCCTAAGGTAACTTATATATAGATTTCACTCCAAAGGTGTCAAATTCCTAGCCTCTACTTCTTTCAAAAGCCCCAAATGTTTTTCTCTTTTCTGATGTACCAAATATTACCTCCTATAATTAGTTATGAATCCCTTATCCAACTCTTGTGAAAAACTTGCTTATTAATTATAAAGTGTTGAACTATATTTATGTGGAAGAAGTATAGATTTTTTTTAAGAGCATGCAAAATACTTGGTTGGTGTTTTGGGGAGGGTGAAAAATTGGACGAAACCAACGGAGGAGAAAAGCTTGATATTAAGGGGGCGTTTGGTAGAGGAAAAAAATTTACTAGAGAAATACGATTACTAGAATATAGTGAGAAAGTGAGTTTAGTAGGAAAGCTAAAAACAAGTTATTTGGTAGGTCGAAATATTATCGGGGAAATTGGGTTAAATTTGCTTACCCTATGTTGGTTGAAGGTAAAATATTGATGGGAAAATGGGTTAAAATTACGAAATAACCCTTATAATTTTTGAATCAGAACAACCCTTGCCTAAAATATTATTCACTTAGCCGGTAATCCCAAAATACCATATTGGAAGTGGTATTTTGAAACAGTAATTTTTATCACAAAATACACACAAGTGCAAATCCTAGGCAACTTATTTTACTGGATAAATTTTTTGCAAACTTGTACCAAACATGGTATTATTATATACCCACCCATACTTCTCCATCAATCCCAAACACCCCCTAAGGGTATTTATCTTTAATATATGAGCAATGAGAAAGTGAAACTGAAGTAGTTGGGTAATGCAGGGGAAACTAAAGTAGGTTTTTACATAATAGGCCAAGAAGGGAGAAAAGTAAAGAATGAAAGTTCTTTCACGTCTCAATGTAGAAGAAAGCGGGTGTGTCTTGAGCGGAATAGGGAAAAAGGAGATGTTGTTTGGATATGTGTGTGTGTTGGGTTTTGCTCTTTTACTAAAGTCCAATTAGGCCTAGTGTGTAAGAAAAGCCCAACAAACCTAGAGCGCATTCAGCTTCGGGCTACATATATATTCTGCACTTATAGTCATCAGCCTCGTGGTCTTTACTTGGTGGTTGTAGAGGCTGAGGTAAGGTCATCTCCATGATAGTGAGAGAGTGCCCACACACCAGTCCTATCCCCCTTGAGAGATAGTCTGGAAGATCTACACTAGACAGACATAAGGAGATTGTTCGTGTAAAGGAGAGCAGTTCGTGAAGAAGAATCAAACACAAAGAGATATTGCATAGATCTGCATGACAAGAGGTAAACATAAAATGATGATGATCTGTCGCATCTCAAACAGCAACGGTCTAAATGCTTCCATAGATCCAATTGCGCTGACAATTGGTATCAGAGTCGGATTGCAAGTTAGGATGAGAATCTAGTTTATGATTTACATCATTCATGAAATTAGTTTTTCTTCATTAAATATGGCACCTATGGTTCTATGTTTAATGGTATGTATATTGCATGTGTATCTTTGTAATTCTTTTCATTAAAAATCGATGCTTTATTTGGTGTTTGGCTTTAATCCATGGTAGAGATTTCGTTGTATTTTATTGGGTTGTAACAAGGAGACTAATTCCATATGATTAGGTTTCTTCCTTGATTTTTATTTCAATTTTTGTACATTTTTTATTGTATTACAAAATTATAATGAAAAAAAAAAGATCAAAAAGAAGACATTCATGGTTGTTTTGTACTTGTTCATGATGAACCCGATCTCCGATCGAAGATCCGAACCATAGAAAGATCCAGAACAGAAAATCGAGTCAAATGATGGTCAAATAATGCAAAATGAATATCTTTTTTTATTTGTTACATACGACTAAAAAACTGCTTAGATTATTTAAATTTAAATAACTGTTGATTATAATGATAGTGAAATGGTAATAAAAATAATTAATAAAATAAATATCCTACCTCATAAAACAAGGAGGATGATTAAATTTACCTTTAATAAGTTTGAAGCATGTAACTAAGTCATTTTAAATCTCGTTTTTATAACAGGTTTCAAATATGAATTACTTCTTGTACAGTTTCAAATATGAATTGATTTCTAAATTAAATCAACTAGTCAAATCATTTTCTTATGATTATAATAAGGTTATTATTATTATTTTTGAATAAATTCAATTGTATCCTCCGGCCGTAACAAAGACTAATCCCCATCGAGCACCGTCGGACCTTTTCGGGGACGGCTCTCCCAAATCCTTTTTTTCCATTCTCAGGGCATTATAAAACATAAAAATATCCTACAAAGCATGTCCCAATATTTATTTATTTTTTGTTCGCCCAGATCCCAACATCTTTTGTAAAAGTAAATTCACGT
Organism: Gastrolobium villosum; assembly: GCA_032173675.1. Lineage (NCBI taxonomy): Eukaryota > Viridiplantae > Streptophyta > Magnoliopsida > Fabales > Fabaceae > Gastrolobium > Gastrolobium villosum. The sequence goes on along the minus strand of JAVKPL010007261.1, from coordinate 171,828 downwards.
TGGAAGTTCATCCGGCAGACAATTGGGGTTGCCTATCTGAAAAAGAAAATAGGCAGATCTATATTTTAAAAGGGATAGATTATGTTTCCTACTCTTATTTTTCTTACCTTTTTCTATCCCTTTTATTACCGTTCGATTACAATCTAATACAACGGTCCATATTTGTGAAATAAAATAAATCATTTTCTCCCTTTCTTTCTCTTCACTTCCTCCCACACCCTTTCTCTCTCCTCCACTTTCTCTCTTCCTCTATGGTATACCTAATTTCTTTTCCCCTTTATAGTTGATGTCTGCCGCTGAGGTGAACGTGAAAATGTAGCTATGAATTTTTTTTGTCTAAAATAACCTATTAAAATCTGAATCCAATATACCTCTTAGATTAAAAGGAATCCTGGTCCACTTAAAAAATACAAAAACAACAGGAATAAAGAAATATAAAAAATGGGAAACAGTGAACAACCATAACTACAGTTATTTTGTCATATTGGCGTTCCACTTTATAATTCAAGTGATTTTAGGTATAAGGAAAATAACTATACTGGGAAATCGTTAAAGAATTAAAGTTGTAATTTTACAGGATATCTTTAGTGCATAATATTGAAATTGATGTCTGGTCCACTTTATACCTATTTCAACTTCAACAAAAAAAAAAAAAAAACAGGTATGTAATACTGCACTTTTATCGGTTTGGCGTGAGAAACAGTGATGATCGAGGATGATAGAATTATAGTGCTTTTATCAGTTTCGCCAAGCAACATGATCGAGGTCAGGTGAGGTGTTACCGCAATTCACATTCCTCCCATTTTTTATATTTCTTTATTCTTGCGTGCGGACCTCTCCGACCTGGACTTCCACCAACACAGGAGATGTTGTTGATTGGAGGTGTTCCGGCACAGTCAGGTGTGGTGGTGGTGGTGGGTAGGGTTGGCAAAACGGGCCAACCCGGCTCGACCCGGCCCAGCCCGCATTCAGCCCGAAAAAAACGGGTCGGGTCGGGTTGGCTCGAAAAAAAATGAGCCAGAAAACCCAACCCGGCTCGACCCGAGCCGGGTTAGGGTTGGCTCGCGGGTTAGCTCGCGGGTTGGCTCGTAAAAAAGCTCGCGGGTTGGCTCGAAATGATGCCAGTGGGTTGGCTCAAAAAATTTAATTTTTGTGGTTTGTTCTCCTGTATAAAATTATCAACACTGCCAAAACTATTGATTGCCTAATGGATAATGTTCTCACCACCAACTTGTTCAATGCACTCCTTAAATTTGATCATTCTTGATTCTGAGCCTTTTATATATTTAACACTCTCTCTAATCCGAGACAAGGCATCATTTGCAACTTTTACTCCATCTTGAACAATCAAATTCAATATGTGTGCAGAGAACAACGCACATGAAAAAATTTCCCATCACATAACAACAACTTTTGCATATTCAATTGGCTTCTCAAACCACCAACCATAAAGTCATTTGCAGATGCATTATCCAAAATAATGGTAAAAATCTTTTTCTCTATGCCCCATTCCTTTAACAAACCAAGTATTTTATGAGTCAATTCAAATCCAGTACGAGGAGGAGGCATGTGACGGAAGGAAATAATTTTACTATTCAGCTTCCAATTGACATCAATGAAATGGGCAGTTAAGCAAACATAACCCTCAGTATTTTATTAAAAAAAAAAAAGAGAGTAACCCGCGAGCTGGCTCGTTTGAGCCCGGGTTGGCTCGGGTCGGGCTAAATCGAGCTGACAGCTCATTTTTACCAACTCAACCCGGCTCGTTTTGTGCGGGTTACGAGCCAACCCGACGGGTTGGCTCATTTTTGCCACCCCTAGTGGTGGGGGTGGGGGTGGACGTCGAACGGTTGTTCGTCATCGTGGAATGGGAGTCGAAATTTATTGTTTCCCACAGACAGCGCCAATGTTCGGTCCTAGAAAGATCTTATGGCATGCGCTCAGAGATACTGTATAATCAGATGTATACTTGGCTTATAGTCGATGTCTCAATCACTGCGCACAAGCAATAGGCTTATAACCAAGACATGGGTGTGTACACAGTGTGGGCAGTATTAGTAAATAGGTTCAAAGTGTGTACCTGGGGTCTTTAGCCTCTTATTTATAGGGGTTACCTTTAGGGCCCGTTTGGTACAGAGATTATTTTTAAATGCCAGGGAAAAAGAGGTTGGCTTTCTTATAATGCAACGTTTGGAAGCATAAAACTTAAAATTATCCAATGAAACTTAGTTTCCCGGATTTTCATTTGTAGTGTAAAAGTGGAGGCAAAATCCAACGAAAAGATTCCACAAATAAGTTAGTATTCATGGAATCCTGATATTGAAAAAATTTGATATTACTTTTGGGACACTAATGCCCTTTGTTAGATGCTTTCTTCCTCCACGCATTTGTCCCTATTATTATTTCTCTTTTCCGTTTTGGTTCCTAACAATGAGATAAAGTTGAAGTCTTTGCTTTTCCTTTCAGATATTTTTAGCTATCAAAATGATGATTATAACAATGAAAACATAATAGAAGTTTAATAAATTTTGTTGAGAAGTTGGTCTCCAGAACCGCTCATTTTACTCGCAACTGAAGCTTCATCTTCATAAATATATTATAGTCTCTTCTCAAAATCATATCCACCAGATCTAAATATCACATTCCATATTCATGAAATAATCCCATCGCGCTTCTTTTTTCCGTTCTTTTCATCATTGGTACTCGTCTCTTTCCATTTCGATTAGGACAGAAAAATCTTGATTTCCATTTCTGGGTTTGATGTGTAAGAAAATAAAGGGTAATTTTGTAAAATCATGTCACATTCCGAGTAACATTTAACAATCAATCAAACATAAAATCAATAATTTTTAACCAATATTCTAGGTAATATTTTTGCCTACCAAACAGCTTTTTGGTCATTCCCATAAAAGTTACATTCCTAATATATTTCCAGTAATCATGATTCCCGGACACAAAAAAATTTCTCTTATACCAAACGCCCCCTAGGGTTTCTGTAGACTTCCCAGTTGTGGTAGGATTCAACTTCCTTTCTGTTGAGATAAGAATCCTATCCTGAATATCTTTATTGTTTGATATTGTTAGGATAGTTGAGTATCTATCCTTTAGTATATTGTTGAGTGGATAGTTAGAATATGATATATATCCATAAAATATAGGAATAGTATTGATCCTTAATTACAGGAAACTTTCTTTAAGTTAAGAGAATAAATTAAAGTTTTAGGATAAAACATTCTAAGGAAAGTTGTCATGTGAGATCGCAAGTTAGAAACCTTGAGTTCAACTAATTCAGATATGTCTTTGAGATTTTTGGGACGAGAGGCCCCTTCACTCTGCGTACAAAAGAAATGCCAGAGCCCGCACCAATTCATAGCAACCAAATGAGTTAATTGTCTTGTAGGCTGTAGCATTATTTGCAAGCCCTGTTTCTAGAAGGTAAAACAGCTTATACCATAAAAGTTTTCATGTTGACTATTGCGTCTGAATATCAAGATGTGAAGTTTTCTATTGCTTAGCATTGCGACAAGTCCAGGGATGCCAACAACAACCAGAAATATATTTCAAATATAAATACAACAGGTATACATGAAAGCAATTCAAAATTAATACGGCAGACATTTTGTAAACAAAACCAAGATAAGAAAAGGCTAGTGACCACATGAAAGAAGAATGAACACAGCACGGTCAAAACATTTCAAACAGAAACCCTTGATCTATTCCCTTAAGCATTCCATATCTCTCACAGGATTGCATAAGTGAAGCAAATCAAACAGACAAACAACCATGAAAACCTTTCAAGAACCATAAAATGATCCTCCTAAAAAGACAGAAGCTGAAACACTGGCATAAATCTTCAGAACCATCAAATGAAGAAATAGCAAAATTAAAAAGCATAATGCAGGAAAGTTTGCACATTTGTCTAATCAAATATTAGTTCAGCGACTAGCAATCAACCTTAGAAGTTTAAATACAAGACTGAATCTGTTATGCCAACCATAGTTGTTTCCCTCAGAACCTTTTTTTTTTTTTCATGAGGGAACATTTAGGGGAAGTTGCCTCATTCCAAAGTCAAGACATGCCACAAGCCTCAGCGAGAGCTTCTAGTGATATTTCCAGACAAAAGAGACCACCAGCAAGATTCTTTCCTCGGGACAATAAAAAATCAGAGGAACAAGAAAAGTTATAGTAAATGAGAATGGCTTATATTTATAGTACCAATAGCATTCTCCAGGAAGTAAGGAGGAGGAGAGGGGGAGGGGTTATTGAGAAAGCATACCAGATTAGATAATTGAATATTTACTTGCAACAAGTTCCAAAAGTATAACCAACTATTCAGGAGCACATTTTTTATTCGTTTGATTTAATAAAGGTTTTACAAGCTACATTGATATGTAGAAAGAAATTTTTAAAAAAAATAAAATTAAATGACAGGTTCTTATCTGTATATTTAAATTTCAAGAAAAAGATGCAACTCAAGGAAAGAAGGCAAAGGGATGTTGCAACAGAACCTACTATACATTATATGCTCTTCAACAAAATTCAGTCTTTGCAACCCAATGATAAAAGTCATCCATAAGCCAAGAAACATGTTGCAATTGAATTGAACCTACTACTATCCATGCTATGCTCTTCAACTATTACGTTTTTCATCCAAAAGCCAAGAAACATGTTGCCATTGAATCTAGCATTCATGCTATGTTCTTCAATTAAGCAGCTTTCGCAACCCAAAGATAGATTATCATCCAAATACTGAAATACATCTTAAATAGGCGAGTTTTATTTACTAGGGAAGGTTTCAACCAAAATGAATTGGAGTCAACTAAGAGGGGCCTAGACCCCTTTTTGTCTTTCAATAACACAGAAATAGCTTTATGAATCAATGAACATACATCAACAAAATATTTTCTAGTAAGCATCATATCATTCCGTACAATACTAATAATGAATTTGCAGAAGACGAAAATATTTTTGCTCTTCAAGCAGGGGTGGAGCTACTTGTATAGGAACAAAATTTGTTACCTTGAAATCGATGAGACTTGCTTCCTCTTCGAAAATTTTATTACAGTGCATCAGTAATTGTGTATTTACAATGGGAATAAAATTCCTGTTATTGCTGCAACACAGTCGTATAAAAGTAAGTGGTTACATTAGCTTTTTCTCTCTATTAGCTTCTTTCTCTCTATTCTCTCTACAATGAGATTTCATTTTTGCATAAATATGATAGAAAGAAAAAAAGAAGTAATTTCATTGATAACCCAAATGTATGCAATTAATAAAGAAAAAGAAATAAACAAATCAACACTAATTTTATAATTTTTATAATTTTATATTATATTATTCCTGATAAATTTAGATTCCATAGCCAAAGAACTAAACTTCTAAACCATTCAAAACGCCAGCGAACTTAACCAACCCTTCATCTTTGTTGCCAAAGTAAACATCCCTAATCTTCTGAAAAGCGTGCAGTGTCAGCAAGCTATCCGAACCGGCCTGGTGGCACTTCCCAACAACCCGGTCCACATTCAGGGTTTTGCAAACCCGGTCCAAACCGCCATAGAGGTTCGAGCAGAACTTCATCATGTGCTTCACGTCAAAAACCCTATCCCCAAAAAAAACCACCACGAGCCGCAGAAAATCGACCAGGTCCTTCGGCAACGCGCGCTTCGTCAGCACCTTCACCAGGTAACCGAAATCGTACGCGCTGTGAAACGTGATCCAGCTCACGTCGTCGTTGCACACGATCCCCGACGACATCAAGAGCTCCGCGAAACGCCCCGAATCGATCCCGAATTCCCGGTTCCTGTCGAAATCGATGCCCTGGCGGCGAAGCAGCTCGATCGAGTCGTGCGCGTGGGGATCACGCGCGACGTCGAAGTCCCTGAAGTTGAATTCCCAGATGAAGCGTTCCGAGGTTCCGAGGTTCGGGAGGTTCCCGTCGCGGTCCGAGAGGGTGAGTCCGATCTGGATCAGGTGCAGGCGGTCCACGTTGGCCTTCAGTACGGCGTAGTGATCCGCGGGATTCAGGTGTCGGAAACCGGCGGCGCCGCCGCCGTTGATGCGAACAACAACGCCGGGGAATTCGGTGTCCATGGCTATGAGAGGGTAGGAATCAATGACGGAGCGGATCAAGTCGAGCTCCGATTCGAGATTTGAGGACCATACCGATCGCGTGACGATCGAACAATAGGGTTTCGCGAGGAGCGAGGCTTCCATGGAACTCTTCCTGGATCGAGAGTACGATTATGCGTTTTTTCTTCTAGAAGATTCATAATAAGAAGACCAGAGAGGGAATAAAGCTATATTTATAGAATAATAGGAGAGAGATCCAAAACCAATATAAAATTTAATTTTATAAGAAGATAGGATATTGTAACAATCAAATAACGTTACTATCAATGTTACTACCGTATTTTAACCGTTGATTTTCGCCAATCAAGTTGTTATTTTCTCAAATTAAATTAATTAATTAATTATTAATTCACAATAAATAATAATCGTTGATTGACGGAAATCAAAGATTAAGATATAATAGTAACATTGATAGTAATTGTTACAATATCCTATCCATTTATAATATTATATTTTAAAGAAATTTCAACGGTTGATTTCTGTCAATCAATAATTATTATTTATTGAAAATTAATATTAATTAATAAATTTGATTTACAATAAAAAATAATCTTTAATTGACAAAAAATAATGGTTGGAATTTGATTTCAGATTTTAAAATTTAACCCTGATATGAAATTTTAAATTTCACACACCACTATCAAACATCCTATCACATCTTTAAATAGTATTTAGTATAAAATCGACTGTTTAGTTTTATAGAAGATCGAAAAAGATATCAAAATATATCTTAATTAATGACTTAAGATTTTATAAAAATATATCTTTAAATATATTTATTATAAAATCAATTACATAAAGTACATGATAAAATCAACGTTAACCTAGTTAATTAGTATATTATAAAATATGTTACTTGATTAACTCATTTTAATTAGATAACTATTTTAACTTGTTGAAAAAGAAAAGAAAATCTATTTTAATTGTTTTTTATTGCTTTTTACAACTTTGATTGTCTTCTAATCTTCCGTGCGTCTCCGTTTTGTTTATATTCCCTACATTCCATAGCACTATTTTAAAATTTTTTGCCAAAAGAATTACCCGGTTAAAGTTAATTGGATAAGTTTTTCAAAGTAATGTAATAAACATGTCACCTATGCTGACGGGACTCGTGTCACGTCAGCGTCACGTAAGCAGTCCAATTACAGTGAAATTTCAGAAGGCCAAAACTTGTGACTCGGGTATCCAAATCAAATGATTTTTTTTTTTGATTTCACATAACTTTTCGAGATCTACGCAATGACACTTCATTTGATTTATTTTATCTCCCACCAACATAGTTTGAATTCGTAACAATTATAGCACAATAACAAGAGCATTTATCCAGAAGATCTTCAAACTATGTTTATGGGCGATAAAATATATCAAATGTGGTGTCATTGCATAGATCTCGAAAAGTTATGTGAAATAAAAAAAAATCATCTGATTTGGATACCCGAGTCACAAGTTATGGTCTTCCGAAACTTTATGTTAATTGGACTGCCTACGTGACGCTAACGTGGCACAAGTCCCGTCAGTATCAGTGACGGGACTAGTCCCGTCAGCATAGGTGACATATTTGACTGCATTACTTTAGAAAAACTTATCCAATCAGCTTTAATCGGGTGATTCTTTTATCCAAAAGCTTTAAAATGGTGTTTTCCCAGCAATGGAGTAAGTGCTTGTTTAGGGGTTTTGTTTTTAATTTCTTATTCTAGTAATTTGTTCTAATTAGTGTTATTAAACACGACCCGGGCATCGACCCGGTAAGGATACTTGGTTACTAGATCACTGGTCGGACTTGCGGGTCATTGGTCGGACTGGTTGACCCAGATATATATAAATATATAAAAAAAAATATAAATGTGAACATATAAATTAAATTATATTTTCCATATTTAAAATGAATTAAATAAGGTTCACTATATAAGTTCAAAAAAGTGAAATATAAATAAATCAAAATGCACACTATTACTATGTCAATTTAAATTGCAACTCAGAGTCCCTGTAAACATACCTCTGAATGACATTGAACTTATATTTTTCAAATTCAACTACTTTAAAATAACATATGTCACATTTTGTTAATTTGTTATTTCACAAATTGCTCCAGTATTGGAAACTGAAATTTGAGGTAAATGTAGAAGAGTATACTAATAAATAAAATTATAAAAAAAAAATTAAAATGAGTTCTACACTTTTTTTCTAATAAGATGAAACAATTTTGATTTTTTGATTTTTTTTTTTAAATACATGACCCGATCGGTTCACCGATTTTGACCGGGTCGATGCATGACCGGTCCAATGCTTAACCCGAACCGGTCCGATGACCGGGTCACCGGGTTCCGGGTCGGGCCGGGTTTTACAACAATGGTTCTAATTATAAATTATTTCATCTATCCTTCAAACTTGAAAAAATATTTTATACAATCATCAAATAAGTTTTAGCTTTTTAACTTTTAACTAAAAAAGAAAATGTGCGTGTCAAAAAACAATGGTGTTATATTATGAATATTTTTGCATGTTTATTCTTCCTCTACTGGGATAATTATATACATAAATGAGGATTCTGAATCCATTACAAATGAGTTGTCAATCAACTATGAAAAAGTAAATGAAATAAACGGTTATTATTTCTATTTAATACAAATTCCCTATGATTTCAATCTCCTATGATTATGTGAATTAACAATAAGAAAATTAATCTATTTAATACAAATTTTCTATGATTATATAAGTGAGACTTTATCTATTTAATACAAATTTCCTATGAATATATAAGTACTTTATTTATCATATACACACACATATATATATATATATATATATATTTATTTATTTATTATTTTTATTTTTATTTTATTTTATTTTTTCAAAAAATTTATATCTTTCCAATATATAAGTATGTAATCAATTATTAAAATTCCAATAATTATATACAACTCAACTAATATTATCTCATTTTAACGGTGCGGAAGCTCTAAATCAGATTTGGAATTCTTCCATATTAGGGTCATAATTGTACAAAGTCAACAAAACTAACGTCATCGTCATTTTTATTACTTTTTTTATCATGAATTGTCTTCTAATTTTATTTCAATCATGTATTACAAGATCTTTAAGACAATAAATGCAGAGCAAAATATTTTGTATTGTAATGCTCATATATTTGAGGCCATAACAATAGTTCCAATTTTTTATGTTTTCTTTCTCACAATTTTTTAAAACTAATTCTGAAAGTATTTTGTTTCATGGGTGTATTACAATTTACAGGTGATTTACTAAAGACAAGTTGTGAATCAAGGTATAAACTATATAAGTGGGAAAAAAAATTAAAATATTACTATTTTAATAAATAATTATAAATACATAACTGTTTAAAAACTATTTATGAATATATTGTACTCATTCACGCCCAAATTAGGCGTGACTATTCATGCCTAAATTAGGTGTGAATCGTCTGGTGTTGACGCGTGGCACAAAAAAATTAACTTACGAATCGTAAAATTTTGAAAAACCGTAACTTTTGACTCACGTTTCCAAATCAGGTAAAAAAAATTGATTCCATAGAACTTTTCGAGATCTACGCAATGACACCTTATTTGACATATTTTATCTCTTACAAAAATAATTCAAATTTGCAATAATAATATTATAAGAGCGTTTAAACCATAAGTAGTTCTGTGTTTGTGGTTTAATATAAAATAATAACAAACATTTGATTTATGATTTAAATTAAAAAATCAAAAACTTTAATTTTTAATATAAAAAATAAATAAATATTTGGTTTGTGATTTAAATTAAAAATATTATAAAATTATTATTAATAAGCAAAACAAAATAAAGATTTGGTTTGTGCTTTAAACTCAAAAACCAATTTGAAAAATCTATATTAATAAAGGAAATAATTAAATAAATATTTTAAATTTGTAAGGAAGAAAAATTTTATTTTTGAAAACCATTTATAAGCTTCCAACGAATCCAATTATAAAGACTCAGCCTTTGTTTTGTATCACACGTTTTTCCAAACTTTAGATGGACTAATCTACTTTGGTGTCATCTTTATACTACCATTATTGCAAATTTGATTTGTGTTTGTGAGAGATAAAATATATCAAATGAGATATCATTGCGTTGATCTCGAAAAGTTATGTGGAGTAAAATAAAATTACCTGATTTGATACCCGAGTCAAAAGTTATGGCCTTATGAAGTTTTACGGTTAAATTATTAACTTTAGTGCCACGTTTAGGCGTGATTATTTACGCCTAAATTAGACGTGAGCGCGTGACTATTCACGCCTAAATTAGGCGTGAATGCCGGGAGTCACGCCTAACTTAGGAGTGAATGGTCACGCTTAATATGGACGTAAATGAATGTAATAAATTCGTAAATAGGTTCGAAACCGCAACTTATTCGTAATTATTTATTAAAAAAGTAATATTTTAATATATATTTTTCCCTATATAAATAGAATTATTTTTTAGATACCAACTCCGTATAAATAAGAGGCTAAAGACCTCAGGTACACACTTTTAACCTATTTACTATTACTGCCAACAGTTTGCACACACCCACGTCTTGGCTATAAGCCTATTGGTTGTGCGCAGTGATTGGGAACATCAGCTATAAGCCAAGTATAAACCTGATTATACGGTATCTCTGAGCGCATACCATACGGTATAGCAATACGGTCTTTCCAGGACCTAACAAAGGATTAATATTTCTCAGTAGGAGATAATTTTATTTTTTATATACATAAAAATATGAAACTCATACAAAGAAAAAATGAAGAAGAAAAAATATAATATATAAAAAAAAAATTTATTTCTTATATGTGAAACATTAATCAATTATAGGGAAAGTATGTGTCATTTTAAAGGATAAATTTGTGTTATTTTAAGTGAGAGAAAGAGATAGATCATGGGGGAGAGAATGGACAACAAAAATAAAGATGTGAATCTCACATCTTTGTGAGAGTGAAATGACACAAATTGTGTCATTTAAAATGACACACTTTTTTTCATTTTTAGTGGAATGTTGTAATGTATCTAGAACAAATAAGAATCTCTCCAATCAAGGACACGACACTAATTGGAAAGCTTTTGTTGCTGGCATTTGGTGGTGATCCGGATAAAATACAGGCTCAATAGTTAGAGATCCAGGAAGGGCCCAAAGGCGATAAGCGCAATGTCCTCATTGCGCATTTTGTCGTGTTAAACTACGGGGCAAAACTTAAAGACTAAGGATAACCATAGTGATTTGATAAAGTCAGTCATGCATGAGACAACTCCAGCGTGCCACTACTCTAAGAAGATAGACTAGCATTTAGACTTGTTCATCAAGGAATAGCCTTAAAGGTACCGACTTTGACAGAACGACAAGGTACCGACTTTGACAGAACGACAGCCATCCTAAATAACCAATAAAAAGAGATGTGTTCACAAAGAACAGAACATAATGCACTATAAATATAGAGGGTACAAGCTCAGGTATACACATCTCTCTCCATTACGAATGATATACATCTTGTATTGATACTGACTTAAGCGTCGGAGTGTCTTTACAAGTACCACCCCCAGTCACTCCAGTGCGCCAAATTTACAACAGACACTTCAAGAAGAAGCCCATTCCACCATCGCGCCAGACTATCTTACAACAGCCTTGAGACCCACAACCTGCGCCAAATTTACAACATAGACACTTCAAGAAGAAGCCCATCCCACCATCGCGCCAGATTATCATACAACAGCCTTGAGACCCACAACCTTCAACTTTTAATTGTGTCATTTAGCTCATCCTATCTTACACTGCACTGATCAAGTGGTAATGTAGTTTTGTGCCTGTTCTCCAAAACCCAAACTAAAGCTACACAACAAAGGCATGTGTCATTTAGCTCATCCTATCTTACACTTCATATACCACAGAATCTAAATTTATGATGCAATCTGTTTTATAATTTGCAACCATATTTTCCTAACTACATAAGTTGTTCAAATATGATTACTTACAAAATAGATGTTCTTTTTTTACTATTTATATTATCTTCCGACTATTTCGTGTACATTGACCTTTTATCTTTTTAGTGCGGTTTAAAAAATATTGAACAATCCACTAGTTTAATTCGGTGAAAGTCAAATAATTTATATCAAAGCCTAAAAAAATTATATAAATATTTAGGAGACTTAATACAATTAAGAGAGTAGATATCACGTTCTACGGCCAAAATATTGTAGAAAGCTAAAGTAATAATCTAGAATTGAAATAAGAGTTTACTCTCTGAAATATTATCACTTTTATAACTCTCTCATTCCCTTTAGCAAATATATCAAAGGACTTGACACACCCAAAACTTGTTGATCTAATGCAACTAGATCCCAAGATTTAAGCTGCATATAGCGTACTGAGTTTAATTCCTCCGAGGAAGAATAGATCCGAAACCGATTCAGCCACCGTAACGATCAGAGAAAAAAAAAAGTCATGTCTGGCCACGTTGGTTTATATTTGCTCCGGAATAAAAACGAGGAGCCGGTTTCATACTCAAGGAACTAAACAAGCACCAAACCCAAAGACAAGGCACACATCCAAAAGGCTGTTGCCACTTTTCCATTTAGCTCAGGCTTAATTACAAGGCAGAAATAAAGTAAAGCAAAACGAGGCAAGAATAAAATTGAAAGCAACTATGTAATTAGAAGGGAAAATACTACATAAAAGAGTTGCTTTCAATATTTGACACACAATAATTAAACAGCATCCCTTCAGCACAGTTGACAAAGACAACAAAACAATTCTGAAGTCATGGAGATGGAAATATGAAGCTTTTTGGGGCATTCCCCTATATGTTCTTGAATTCAGAAGGATCCACAAGGCATTACACACTATATATTGCATACTGCAAATGCAATATGATCCGACATCTATGATCTTGGATGCTAAAAGTAGGTACCTTCTGGAGGCTGGACAAGCTTCCGGTTATGAGGAGCTGCCATTTCCTTCTTCAGCTGGGTCAGTATATCCTCCATGGTGTACTCTCTTTGCCAATTTGCAAGAAGACCAAATTTCTTTGGTTCAACCTGTTTCATTTACAACTCTATAAATCTTGCTACACAAATAATCTCTTCTAAAGTTTGCAAAATGGACTGGATTTCATGTTATCATAACTATAAGAAATGTGATGGGATGGTGATGAGGCAACCCTGTACTTTAGCATAAAGAAAGAATGAAATATATATTACATTATTCCCTTCCCAAAAACCCACATCAATCTTGATTACATCCCTGACATACGACTCAAATTTACCACCAATTTAAAAAACAATGAAGAAACTTACTATAGTTAGCACAGTTAATATAACTGACAACAACATTAACTGCACAAAAATATTTGGATGGTGAAAAATTATAAATAATACCACTCCAGTTTCATGATTAACACAAGTCATATTGATCCGTGAATGAAACCGAACACTTGGGGGCTTTTCTGGGTAGTCTTTATCACAAAACAGCTTCAGTTGATAAATTCTTCCTTCATGTACAGTCTGACAGAGAAAAAGTAAAAGAGAAAGAACACAATTATAGGACCAGCAAGAAGCCTGTTAACTATACACAAAATCGAAAGCAAGTACATTGTACACACAAAAAAAAAATTAGGCCAAACTTTCAAATTTCATGATAGACCAATAATTCATACTCCACTCTTCTTTACCAGGGCAGCAAATATGCTACATCAACAAGTCATTCAAATGATCCAACAGACAATTGAAAAGGCATATATATTCTATATTAAAGAAAGCCAAAAAATCATCCATTATAAGCATAAGAAAAATTACAGAATTGTAATAACACTTCCAATTATAATCAAATATCTCTCAATATTATGCTCACTACAGTTGTAAAATGATAGACTGTGTGCATGTACAAATAAATAAAAGTTTATGCTCTCGAGCCTCTACTAAATTCTTAAATCTGGACAAGAACTTGAAAACCATAGTACACAGGCGAGTATGTTAGACAAAACATAATGTGACATGCTCTGTTGCCATGAGCAGAAGGTACGGACTTCCCTTTTAGAATGTCTAGCTTCCAGACATATACTGGTTCTGATAAATTAAGCCAGTTGCTGCATGTGAACTTACTTGTTAAGATAAAAAAAAAAAAGCTGATTTCACACAGACATAAATAAAAATGAACCTCAACTATAGTTTGGGATAAAGGTGATGTTGATGTTAATACATAAAAATGAATGTAGAGCAGTAACAAGAAATATTTACATTATGGGGGCCAATAATGGTGCCAGTCCATGAGCGCATGTAAATGTCATCACCATCATCCATTCCATAGCTAACTGTGCCATCACCAATCCCTTTTTCTCCCCGTTCAAGTTCCTCCAGCAATCTGAAGTTCCTTGGAACTACATTGAAGTGTAAATACATTTAACAACACACACTAACAATTTTAAAATGAGTTAAAAATAACCGTTTTTTATTTGAAGAACACCATGTAAGTAGCCATTGTACAGTTAATGCATGCCAACAACGCCTACATATATTAATACATTCCTTTTCTCTAAATTTTAGCCATGCCAATTCAAAGTACTAAAGATAAGGACCAGAACAAGTTTTACCATATTGAACCTTAATTTCATTTTTTAAACGTTTAAAATCCTTATCCAAGAATTATAAGGGCATGATTGGCTAATACAACAGATAGAGGCACCTACAAATTAGAATGAACTTCAGATTTGCGTTGTCTTTTTTTTTTGTATTTGATTTGCATTGTCTTTTAGGATAAAAGTATGTCATAAACAAAACATTAGCTGGAAACAAGGACCATCAGAAGTGCTAATATAAAAATACAGATATATGCTCAACTTAAATCTCTTCGGACTTCACCATCCATGCATTTTCTTATAGAAGACATTGAGTATTTAACTCAACAGGCTCGATATAAGAATGCTCTTGGCACAAATATGTGTATCACTACCATTTTCTTGTAACAAGGAGTGACTATCACTTCAAGGCATCACCATCAATCCACGAATTAAATTCAAAAAATATGCATCACTTCCGAGTCAAAACACACTTATCCTCGTGTAGGCTTAAACTTCAACACATAAAGTTTAACAAATATCATACAAAAACATGGTTTCAGCAGAAAAATCATACCAACGAATTACCACTAAAAATAGAAATAATGAAATATACACATTTCAGAGAAACATACCAATCCACAAAAACTGCAAAAACCTTCCCGAGTTAGCCATGATTAATAATAATAAACTCGAGGAAAAAAATTAATATTTCAATAAAACGCACTCATAAAATACCCAAAACCATTATTCATCAAAAATTCATAAACCAAAAAATCA
The DNA here is from genome assembly GCA_032173675.1 of Gastrolobium villosum. Classification (NCBI taxonomy): domain Eukaryota; kingdom Viridiplantae; phylum Streptophyta; class Magnoliopsida; order Fabales; family Fabaceae; genus Gastrolobium; species Gastrolobium villosum. The sequence continues at coordinate 156,355 of JAVKPL010007261.1, read as the reverse complement.
GGGTAGGAAACTGCAGTCATCGATCCATAATTCCACAGGGATAAAATGGAACAAACAGAAAACCCCCCAAAACAAAAATAAATAAATGAATAATTTCAAGTAAATAAAAAAACCGTGCATAGAATGCTTTAGGTCAACGGCAACAATCAAAGAACAAAGTCTATGGACCCAGAAAAAAAATTCCAAAAAAAAAAACTAGGGAAAACAAAACGACGTCGGCGAAAAGCGTTGAGAATAAGAATGAGATTGGTTAGGGGCTCACCCACGACACTGGATCCTCCTGAGCCAAGCGTCATGGATGGGTTAGCAGAGGTTTTCGTGAGGTGGGTGTTGCGGATCTGATCAAAAAAATCGAAATTTGTTGAGAACGAAGAGCGAAGAGGCACACCGAGAGAAAGGAGAATCTGGTTAATGGAAGGAGACGAATGAGAGTATGGGAATAAAGAAAGAAAATGAGGGCAGAGAAAGAAATGGCAAAGGCTGAAGATTTCCACAATTACCAAAGGGCCCATAATGTTTCAGCCCACTCTTTCTTTTGTGATTTACAATTTTTCTAATGGAAGAAGGGAAAAAAAAAAAAAACTTGTATTTCAGGATGAATAAATAAAAAATGATTTTATACTATTATATTATCCGTGCAATGCACGGGAAAAAAAGATCAAATTTTTTGTCGTCCGCTGTGGTTGGTTAATCGCACTGCAAACCTTATATTTATAAAAAAAATTGTGTTGCTTTCTTGTTATATATTTCAGATGAAAACAATTATAGCAGTGACAAAGAACTTTACAAATATCAACTATAAACAAAATCTGATGTCCAAAGTGATCAATATTATGCAAATCAAATATAGTATCTACTTGATTAGTTATGTAAAAAATAAATGCGCCATAGTCACATTTAGCTTTTTATATTTTATCTCAAAGATAGAATTTCATTTATTACAATCAGATCTAAAAAATAATAATAAAAAATTGTTTTTTGCAAGGATTTGTGTCGTTTGTATTTGAAATTTTACAAATTTATACTTCCAAAAATTATAATCAGATTTAGGAATTTAATTATAAAAGAAGAAAGATGAAATTTTAATTTAATTATATTTGCGTCTAGATTTTTATATTTTATCTCAGATATGAACATTCATTTATTACAATTAGATTTACAAAATAATAATAAATAATTATTTTTTTGAAAAGATTTGTGTCATTAGTATTTGGAATTTTATAAATTTATATTTACAAAAATTGAATTCTAAATTATGAACTTAATTATAAAAAATGAATAGTGGAATTTTAATTTAATTATAAAAACATGTTGGCAGGCAGGGCGGGCAGCCCTTATAACATCTCGCATTTCTAAGTTTAATTATTAAAATATTAAATGATAATTAAATATAAGGATTAGTGAAAATCCTCAGTATAATGCCAAAATACAAAGAAAGAGCAAAACGGTAAATTAGTCATGCACACAACCCTAGGAAGGAAATCGAGTAGAAAGTCTCAGATGATAAAAATAGCCTTGCAAATGGATTCAGAATGAAAAACTGAGTGGATAGGCAAGTTTCAGAAAATTCAGTGAATAGTGTTTTTATCAGGTAAAAATATCGTGGTACGGTTGCACCGTAAAACGCGCCGATTGATTTTTGAGCACTAGGTTTTAAATATGAGTTCTGATAAAATTTGATGCAAATAAATAAGCTTAGGGAAGCGTGCCAACGGCGTGCGTAATAACTTAACACAATGTTTTCTCCAAATGACCGAAAAACTCAGGATTCATCTGATCAAGTATAATTAAAGGACAATGGTTAATATTAAAAATTAGAGTTTCTAACTAGGTTGTGAATTTACGGACGTTTAGTGAAAATTCGAATTAGTTGAAATGCGTGAGGTGGCGGTGGGACCCACCCCACTTAAGTAGGACATGCCACATGTGCATAACACCATTGTTCATCGTCATCTCTCTCTTCCCTCTCCCTTGAAGCACGCGGACATCCCCCGTTAAAACACACACCAAGCATTTCTTCCTTCATAAATCACTCAAAACCTAACCAAATCCTTTGATTTTTGTATTGGAATTCATTGGAAATTGCCTTCTAAAACGCAAGGAAGCAAGGCTGCTCGTAACAAATCCAACGCGGTTGGACTGATCCACTGCTGCAAAGAAGGGACATCCCATTCTCCTGAGTTTAAAACAAAATCCCCAAATTTTGCATTCATATTTAAATTATGCATACCTGGTAACAACATATCTTGCAGGCATATATCATGTGTTAACCAATTGTCACACCAAAACCGAATTTCTTTACCATCTCCAAGTTCCCAAACAAGCAAATCTTCTAGCTTCTTCCAAATTATACACAAATTTTTCCAAAGATTGGAATCACCCTATCTCTCCATAAACAGCATACCCCTCCTACTATTGGATAAATACTTAGCTTTAAGGACACGAATCCAAAGTTGATCTTGATCAGAATAAAAAATCGAGGCTCTTTTAGCTAAAAAAAGCATCATTTATAACCTCTAGCCTCTTCAAACCGAGACCACCAACCCTATTAGGTAATGTAATTGTGTCCCAATTAATAAGATGATGTCTTCTGACCCCATCCTTATCCCCCCATATAAAGTCTCTTTGAATTCTTTCAAGCTACTTACAAACAGAAGTAGGGAGTTTGCAGCTTTGCATTTGAAAGAAAGGAGCAGCTGCCAAAACAGACTGAGCTAACGTGATACGACCAGCTTGGGACAAACTTTGCATGTTCCAATTATTCAATTTTTCTTTAACCTTCCTCACAATATTGGCATACAACTCCTTGCTAACTCTCCCATGTTGCATCATCGAACCAAGATACCTCCCAACTTTTTTAACCCTTTTGAACCTACTTAGCTGGACAATTCTTTCAATCAACTCTTCATTTGTATTTTTAGAAAAGAAAATTGAAGTGTACCGAAAACTTGTTGCGAACTCGGCAAGTGTACCGATCGTTCCAAGTAATAAAAGATAAGTAGAGTATCGTCTCCACAGGGATTGTAGACCAAGTACTACAATAACCAGTCCCCTTAAGTTGAACAAATCCAAATGGGTGTGACAATATTGTTGATTAATGAGAAAAATAAAACTAAAAGTAAAAACTTTTTTGAGTTTTTCTTGAGAAAGAGATGAAGAGAGATTGAATTATAAAAGATGTAAAAAATAATTGAGAAAATATTGCAGTAAGAGGACAAACACCTTTTCGATCCCCACCTTGTAATCTGAATCAACGTTTACATTCGATTTACCCATTGATCAAACGATTCACCATCTTTTATTTGATTGGTTAAGCCCTAATCCCTAAGTGATCTTAACCTTATTAACCATATTAGAACCCTCAATTCCTTAGTAATTCCTTTTTAGGTTAAACATTTAAATTGATGAATCTTTCACGTTTGTAGTTCATGTAGCCTATCCTTAGTGCATACATAAACGGTTACTTTCCTTTCTGTCAGGAATTAGGATCCCAATATCCCTATTGCGAACCCTAACCCTCGCAATCCCATTAGAATGATCAGATCTAAAAGAATTAACAGATGAAGAGCAAAGGAAAATAAAAGCAATTAGATAAACAAATGTAAAATTGATCCAAATTACAAGGGGTTCACATCAAGGGTTGTAACCCTCACCACAATAAAAAAAGATCTAACCAACCATAGTCATGACTGATCTCGAAAAATAAAACATAAATTGAAAAGAAAAAGAAGAAAAACTCGAAGAACACGAAGAACTTCGAAGAACTCGAAAAACTCTGGATTCCACACAATTCAGTAAATTGAGCTCTTAAGTAACTTTTAAGCTAAATTTTTATATAATCTTCAAATTGCTTTTAGTTTTATTTTTAAAGTCTTTTTTGTGGGTAAAATAAAGCTTTTTTAATAACATAAGCTCTCTTTTTTACTTTAACTTAAGAGTAATTTTTAACTTAAAAAAAAAAGATGTCAAAGAGGCTCTTAAACATAAAAGGAAAAATGCTAAACATAACATAATTTTTAAATAAATAATTATTATTTTAAACAATATTCCCCTTCCTTTTTGTTATTTCTTTTGTGATATGCAAATATTTGTTTCATATTTTTACCATCTTCAAATGGACGTTTAGCTAAGCAAAAAAATTAGCCTTTGGAAAAGAAATATTTATCCAATTGGACATTTGGTAATTTTTTTTTTTTTTTGGTAAAAGGAAAGGGCAAAAAGCCCAAGCAACACAGACTAGTTCAGATTAAATCTACGAAAATTACAAACCAACGAAAAATCTGCCAAATACAAAGGCAAAATCCCAGGAGGAGGAGAATCAAAAATAGTGAAATTATTATTCAAATGATGCTTCAAAGGATATTTAGACAACCAGTCCGCACATCCATTGTTTTCTCTAAACACGTGAACCAGATGCACCTCCCACTCTTTCTGTAACCATGCTCGAATGTGAGTCATCAAACGAGACTCTCGAGTTGCTCCCCCAAACTTAGAGAGCATAGTGATCACTGAACTAGCATCACTTTCTAAAACACAACGACGCCACCCTCCATTCCAAGCCAATTCAAGACCTTTAAGCACACCCAGAGTTCGGCAACAAAGGCCGAGCACTTACCAATGTGATAGGAAAATCCTTGAATCCACCTACCAGTCTCATCCCTCAAAAGGCCTCCACAAGCCGCATCTCTAGTATTGAATTTGGATGCCCCATCTGTGTTAATCTTAATCCAACCGGTATTAGGGGGCTGCCACACAACAAGTGTGTGAATCTGTCTTCTACCAGGCATCCCAAACGCACGCAGATTCCAAGCCGAAATGATCTCTTGCACCTGCCTAATAATTGTTTGACTCTTGTCAGCCAAAAAATTATCCTCCTCACCATGGGCCACTTCATTCCTTCAATGCCAAGCACAATCCACTATAATCGCGAACCAGATAGGCCAATGCTCATTTAGTTTCATGACAACATTATTCTTCAAGTTCAGAAGCAACCAGGAACTTAAATCTGCACTAAAAAATAGAGAGTAAAAAGCAGGGTTAATGAGCTCCATCTACACCTGCTTTATTTTGTTGCATACACGAGCCATATGTAAAATGGTCTCATCATGTATCTGACACGGGGAGCAGGTTGGAGAAGCCATGTTTCTTCTAGCCAGTAAATCTCTAGTAGGCAATCAGACATGAGCAATCTTCCATAACAGGACACAGACCCGACTAGGGACATGCAACCTCCAAATCAAAGACCATACACCCTGCGCATGCTCCTCCTCCTCATCAACATTAAGTAGAGCATTGTACAAATATTTTACAGCAATCTCATTAGAACCTTTAATATTCCACCTGAATCTATCCACTCCTCCACCTCCTTGAGATGGAAGCATACTCCGAATTGTTTGAATGATACTAACCGGAAGGAAATTTGAGATAGACCCACAATCCCACATCCCATCATCAGTAACATATTCATTAATTGTCTTTCCCCTTACAGAATCCGAGAGAGGAAGGAGAGCTTTGCTAGCTAAATTGCTATCATGATCCACCCATTTATCCTCCCAGAACCTGATTGTTGACCCATCACCAATGTCCCAAATCAATCTAGTATTCAACTTGTGCCAAACCTCACACATGGCTTTCCAAAGCATAGAATTACCAGCTCTCCAATTGAATACAACCTGCCCATTTACCACAGTCACATATTTGGCCTTCAACACCTTAACCCACAAACTATCATGGTTATTAAGAAAATTCCAAATAATTTTCCCAATAAACGCTTCATTCATCACTGCGAGGTTCTTAATACCCAACCCACCTTTGTTCTTTGGCCTAGTGATAGCATCCCAACCAATAAGATGCATATGCTTTTTATCAGCTGAATCACCCCAAATGAATGCCCTTTGAAGTTTCTCCAATTCATTACAAATATTCTTAGGTAACAAAGTATACTGCATATGATAGTAGGGTAAAATAGATAGAACAGATTGAGAGAGAACAATTCTACCTGCTTGGGAAAGGGATTTAGCTTGCCAGCTATTCAATCTTCCCTTTGCTCTATCTACTACACTAGCAAATGAGGATTTAGTGACCCTACCATGTTGAATCAAAGCTCCAAGATACTTGCCAATATTTGTCACTCTGTTAAATCCACTTATCTGAAGGATTTTATCAGCAGTCTCACTAGGAGTGTTCCTTGAAAAAAATACACTGGTCTTATGTTCACTAATTTTCTGACCAGAAACTTCAGCAAACAGGTTCAAGCATCTGAGGAGGATATAGATCTGATCCTCACTAGCCTCCAAGAAGAGCATTAAATCATCAGCAAATAGTAAATGAGAGATCTTCGGACCACCTCTACCAGCTTTGATAGGATGCCACAACTTACCATCCACTGCAGTCTGAATAATATGGGATAGCTTTTCCATTGCTAGCACAAACAAATACGGGGATATTGGATCTCCTTGACGAACCCCTCTACTAGGCTGAAATTCACCAGTTATGTTCCCATTCCATAAAATGCTAGTTTTAGGAGAGGAAACAACAGTCATTATTAACTCAGAAAGATGCCCAGGAATTTGAATCTCCATTAAAATATTTCTAAGGAAATTCCAATTGAGCCGATCATATGCTTTCTCCAAATCAACTTTTATAGCCATAAAACATGTCTTACCTCTCATTTTCCTCATAGAATGCACTAACTCCTGGACCACAATAATGTTATCCCGAATATGCCGATGAGGAACAAAACTAGACTGGGCAGGAGACACCAGCTTCTCCATTATTGTCTTCAACCTGCTTACCATAATTTTACTGACAATTTTATATACCACAGGGCACAGTGAAATAGGCCTAAACTGACTAATATGCATCGGATTCTGCACCTTAGGAATGAGCACCATAAGAGTAGAGTTAATAGAAGCCAATAAATTCGGATAGCTCCAAATCTGATTGACCAGAGAGCAAAGTTGCTTTTTAATCAGATCCCAATTCCTTTAGAAGAAAATTGCCGGATAACCATCAATCCCTGGAGCCTTCAAAGCACCAATATTAAACAAAGCTTGCTTAATTTCTAAATCATTTGGACATCTATCCAGCTCATTTTTTTCCAAAACCGAAAGCTTAGGCCAAAGCTTATCAGAAATGATCCATCTTCTCTCTAAAATATCTTCATGAAACAGACTCTTGAAATATTTTATAGCCATCTCTTTCAGATCAACAGTATTTGTTACCCAATCATCTCCCTCGCTTTTTAATTTAAAAATCTTATTTGTGCTTCTCCTCACCACTGTACTAAGGTGATAGAATTTGGTATTTCTATCCCCATCAGTGATCCATTTTTGTCTTGATTTTTGAAACCAAAACAATTCCTCCTCCAGAAGAACCCTCCCAAGCTGATCATAATAATGTTTCTCCATAGGATGCAGGTGAACTGAATCATTATCCTCCATATTTGTTAGGATTTATCATCTATCATTTAACATGACCATAAAAAATTTCCTACACACACAACATTTTGTGGGGCCCGCAACAAAAAAAAAAAACTCCAACACGCAAAATAAATCTTTATAACATAACACAATCACTTTTCCTACAACATAACTCTTATAAAATCCTATTTGTTACGGAGAGTTTTATCATTATTGAGATTCTGCCTGATTTAAATTGGATAACTTTGATAATTAATAAATTGATGAAAAAAATTAAAAAGAAGAAAGAAATAATTCTTAAGGCACAACCTGAAAATATTCATCCTGTTACCAAAAAAAAAAAAGAGAAAATATTCATCCAATCCCAAGGGTTGACTCAAGTGACAATATAAGTCACAAGATAGATGAATTGTCAAAAGAGTAGGGGCTGGAAGGTCAGAACTGAATAATTGTAATGTTATTTAACTCGAGATTAATCCGATGCTTATGTTTCCATCAGCTTTTACGGCTGAATCATAGGGTATTCTGAAAGGATTGAAATTTTCTTGGAACAAAGAGTTTAGGAAACTTATAATTGAAAGTGACTCCACTTCGGTGATCACGTTGCTTACCAACAAAGGTAATGCTGTCCGAGAGTCGCATATTGTTACTCGTATTCGGACTTGGATGAACAAAGACTGGACCTTAAGGCTCAACACATTCACCGTGAAGGAAATCAGTGTGCTGATTGGTTAGTCAACCATTTGATATGTCTTACTCAGACCTCTGTCTATAAGGAGTTTAGTCATGTTCCTCCTGAGCTTAGCTATTTAATTTTTTGCTGATGTTTGTGCTATCACTAGCATTAGGAATGTTAATTTTGTTTAGCGTTTCTTTCACCAAAATAAAATTCCAATGCTTATGCAAGCTACTTCCTCTTTCCAAATTGTGTAAATTAGAAGAGAACTTGACTCAATTTCCCAAAAGGATAATTAAGCTCATAAAATAAAAAAAATATTCAAACCCTCAAGTCATTGTGAAATATAGAATTATAATATGAACATTTATAAAAAAGTTAAAATTAAATGAAATTAATTACAATTAGTTATAAAAATAATGCAAACTAGAATCAGGACATGTGAGCAGTGATAGGTGCATGTTTGGATTTTTTTTTTAGTTTATTTTTTTCTTATAAAAAGAAAGAGGAAGAATATTCTTACTACCAAATTTTTCTACAATTAACTTATTGCCTATCTAATCACCATTGAATCAAAGAGAGAATGCTAAATTTTTTTTGAAAAAAGAGAAAATATTGATCCAATGGTGATTAGATAGGTAGTGAGTTGGTAGTAGAAGATTTTGATAATAAGAATATCGCTCCTCAAAAAGAAATTAGGTCAAATAAGTTTTTATAATAAAAAAGCTAAAATTTAGAAGCTTGAATTTTTGTTAAGCTCTTATTAATTTTTAATTTGAACTTTTAAGTTAATTTTTTTTGTATAATCATCCAACAGTATTTTTTTTTGTTAACTTTTTTTTTTTTTTAACTCAGAAAGGCTCTAAAAAGGGAGTATCCAAGAGTGTTATTTATGCGCGTGAAGAAGCAAAGGCGAAAAACGCAATTTTCTTAATCTGCACTCCAGCTGCAACACATCACTGTTTTGTGACCGATGCCATTCCTTCTCACCAGTGTTCTCGAAGTTTCCTGGTTGGTACCATTTGCAGTGTTTTTTCGCACCTTCCCATTCAGATTTTGACGATTCCGTTGCTGCGTTCCGCTGACGCGATTCCGACTCAGTAAACAGAGTCGACTCGTGTTAACTTGGGGAGTTTCAAAGAGGAACAGAGCAGAGGCTCAAGTGCACCCCGGCGCTTCCAGAAGGTTCGCCTTATCATTCTTCTGCCACACTCTTCATAGTGTTAATCACCGCATTTAGTGAAACACTGAACTATTTAATCAATAATCATCTTCATGCCTTGCAATTAGGGTTTTTTGTTATTCTCTTTATTCATGCGTTTTACGTGTTCGATAAAATTCCTGTTCCAGCGTTTCTTCTTAGTTTTTGTCATTATAAAGAATGAAGATGCTCTTTAAGTTTGTATCTGCTGAGATTTTGAAATTTGTTTTGATGTTAGTTTGCTTCGAATCAAATTTACGTTTGTCGTTTGTTTTAAATGTGGTCTTTGATCTTGTAATCCTGCAGATGTCACTGTATATTGGTAATCTGTCAGGACATGCTCGAAGAGATGAACTTGAGCGTGTTTTTCGTAGATTTGGACATTGTAATGTTCAGCTGAAAGGAGAAGGCTATGGCTTTGTAGTATTTGACTTCCCTCCGGATGCTGAAAAAGCTTTGAGAGCACTGAAAGGTAGAAATATATGTGGCGAACCGCTGACTCTAACATGGTCCAATAAACAGCCCAATACACAATTTCCAAGATTTGCTAGGGGTGATAGAAGAAGTACATATGAGTTGCACCATGCAAGGAATTCTGAGAGATTAGGCCATGCAAGAAGGAAAGTGGGTTTCAATGGATGGAGGAATCACAAGATGGGTAATGTTGAAAGGGGTAAATCTGTTGAAGTGCCTGGTGAAGAGAGGAGATATCGTCGAGATGATTTTAAAAATTATGTTGGGGAAGAAAAAGATTACAGGGGAGACTTTCCAGATGAAGGTGGTGGAGTTGTTCCGAACATGGAGGACTATGGCAGATGGGGTGAGCCAATTAATGACCCATCAATTGACAATGGGAATAAAAATGTTGTAGAATTTGATCGTTATGAACCTTATCATGGCCATGGCAGGAAGCAGGACAATGAAGATTATCATGTAGGTTACTCAGGTGGTTCTCCTGCAGCAAATTCCCAACAGAACATGGACAGAGCACAGATTGGCGAGGAAACCTCAAATCATCCTAATGGCTCTAAATTCCGTCAAGGTTGTTATAGATGTGGTGATTTAGGTCATAAAATGCGAAATTGTCTGAAAGAACATTCTTCCCAGAGAAAATATAATAGGTTGGGTGTTGGGCAGAATAATAAAATAGACGAAAATCATAGAGTTGAGGATGAGAATAATTGGGTGAAGCAGCGGTCAAGTGGGGATGCTTTATCAAAGAGGCCTCAGAGAGATGAGCGGAGGGTGTCTGGTTCTCAACAATACCATGATCCATTGAGGAATGAATCATCCTCTAGAACAAAGGAAACTGATAGGTACAAAAGAAAGGAGTATGGAGGAAAGAAGCAAAGCAGAAATGAAATAGAATCACCTAAAAGATCCAGGGCAAAGATATCAAGGCGGTTGGTCTCATCCTCTTTGCCTTCAAATTACTCTGCATCTCCTCCCTCACTCTCAAATTCTCAATCATCCAAGTCATTGCCTAGGTCTAGTTCCCATTCTAGATCAAGATCAGTGTCTTCTAGAGGTCATTCTTCATCTTCAAAGTTAAGGTCTTCCTCAAAATCTCAGTATTGTAGAGGCAAAAGTTTAACTTCTAGGAGATCAAGCTCTCCTACATCTTTGTCTGTATCACTCATTCAGTCTTTACCGTCATCTCCAAATAAAATCCAGTTGAATTCAAAAAGCTCATCCATTAATGGTACTGCTCTTGAATATGAGGATCATTTGATTGCACAGGGACAACAGACTGGTGGTACAATGGAATGGGAGAATCTTCAATCCAAGGAGACAGGTATTGCTGTAAATGGAAAAGCTGCAGTGTATGCCTCAGCGGTGGATGCCATGGAAAAGGACCAATATGTACAGGAGGAGAATAATGAAAATCATTTTCTTGTAGACCCATCTAATGGAGCAACAAATATAACTCAACCACTTGTTGCTGGGAATTTGCCTCCGAGGATAGTGAAGGAGACAGAGGGCTTTGGGCATTCTGGAACACTGATGATGGATGATATTCCAAAAGAAATTCAGAAGCCAGCTTCTGAAACTCACGTCAATCCCGGTTCTGGCCTTTCAACGATCATGTCCACAGAGGAAATGTGCATGGTTCTCAATAACTATGGCCTGGAACTGCCAAAAGATGATGAAAAAAATTTAACAATGGATGCCTTCTTTGGTTCTGCTCGCTTGTGGCCTTGGCATATTGTTTATTACCGTAGGTTGAAGAAGGGCCCAATTTCAACTGAGAACTATGCTAGGCGGGTTGCTCAGAATCAGGAATTTGGCATTGTTGATAAGTATGTAAGAAGCAGTAGTGGATGGGGAGAATTCAGTCTTGAGAAATCGTAATAGTTTATAGTGCTATAAATGATGCACTGTTGGTAGATTTAACCTCATAGGAGCTCTTTATCTATGATATTTCTTCTTTTACACATGGCTCTCAATGGAATTCAGATGTGATTATTCGATAATGATTTTCTAAGAAGTTTGCCCAGGTAATTATGCATATCATACTATAACTCATCAAATTGCTTTGCCTTCTTGTAGTGTCTACTCAATTATAATGCAGTGCCATCTAATAAATGATGACATTTATAACAATGGTAGTATGCTGAGTGTTTGAATGATGGTATAGATTCTGGAATGACAGGGAGTCTACACTGTTTTAATTATTTTTGTGTTTGTTTTTTTTGCTTGCTTCAAGATGGGGAGAAGGAGCTAAAGGAGCTTCTTTATTGAGCTAATGTGCAAATTGCTGTTAACATTATAATGCTAGGGCTGTCAGCTAGGAAGCATGGACATGACAGGTCATAACAAACAGCACAAGTCTTAAAGTATAGGACATGATATGGCTGAACATATTATATATAAAAAAAATTATATTATAATCATCAAATGACATATTCTGAACTTGAAAATATAAATTGCCAATACGAAGGTCATAAGTTCATCTTTATATACCATAATTACTTAAAAACAATAATTTATTCTATTTTCTTGATCCTCTATTTCAATTTCTTTTTAAATTTTTGTTGTCTTCTTGGCAAGATACTTGATAAAGTATGGGTATTAAGTGGTTAATGATGGATAAATGATTGGTTGCATAAGTTTGATATTTGGTTAGTGGAAGTGATGTAGCTGATGTAGGGAAGATTGGAATTAGTTTTTGGTTGTTGAGAGGAATTGGGAGGGTGAGAAGGAGGTCTCTCGAATTCCTGAAGCGATGAATCTTACTTTTGTATCATTCTTGATCTCTTTTCTGTATTTGATTGATAGTGATCAGAGTGTTTTTCTGTAATAAAGATTTACTGTTCTACCTATTTGTGATCCAATCTTTCCTCGGTAACCCGCCTCTCCTCCTTTCCATTCAGTTAAAGCTTCTGGTCCAATCTTCACCTGTTGGATATTAGGATAGTCCATAGGGTTTCTTGCTTGACCATGGTGTAACTTCTATAATGTTGAGAGTTGGTTCTCAACCCAATGCTGAAATTCAGAAAAAGTATTCTAGGGACCCTGGCTATGTTGTTTTCCTGTTATTTGTGGAAAACTTGTGTAGACCAATGCAAGAAGTTTCTGGGTTCCTGATCCAAAAAGATCATGTTGTGGCCACTAAAATTGGTGTATGTCTCATTGAAGAACGCAAGATTGGATCTGCTTGAGTTCCTCTGATAATGGGTTGCAAAGGGTTAGGCTAGTTGATGGAATATGGAAATAAAATGATGGGCCAATTGATACAGCTGTGGCAACAACGGAAAGCTGAGAACTGCTTCCTGTATTCTTACCACTGCTATGTTTTGCACTATAGCTCATGCTGTTGGAGAAATTATAGAGATGAGGCAGCTGCCCCAAGATGTCCAAGTACTTGCCAACTTGCTACACTTGGAAGGTTGATGGCTTCAATTGGAGCCTTAGGCGATTCTCTGATTATGAGTGTTTTGGGTGACTCTACTAAGGTTAGGGTTACTGTTGTAAGTAGTGGGTTTGGTGGTTCCTTACATTTTTGGCCATGCAGAACCTTCTACTATGGTTCTTGTAAATGACCAGGTATTTTGCCCAGTTGATATGGTTCTGCAGTGGCTATGGGGGAGAGAGATTGGTGTCTTTCAAGCCACAGCTGAGACTATTGATGTAGCTACTATTTGTAAGGGCCACATGACTTTCTCATTTTCCCCCATGTTGGTCCTTACTGTGGGCCTCAAAGAGGGCCGGTGGAACCCTGGTAGCTTGGTCATCATGCTTCAAACAGTGGGGGACCCAGGCAGGACTTTGTTGTCAGCTACCAGCCTACCACAATCTGTTCACCTTAAGGGGGAGTATTTTTAGGAGAGTGATAAGGGAAACAGCTGTAATAATTGACGAGGTAGTTAGTTGTAATATAATATGACAACTGGACTGTTAGTTAGTTAGGAGAAGCTTTAACTGAATGGGAAGGAAGAGACCGGGCAGGGGTTGTAGCGTATAACTAGGAATTTAGGGAAGATCGGACTAAGTTTCTTGGTTGTTGAGAAAATTTGGGAGGGAGAGAGTCAGGTGTCTTGAATTCCTGGAGAGAGAGAGAGAGAGAGAGAGAGAGAGAGAGAGAGAGAATCCTACATTTGTATCATTCTTGATCTCTATTCTGTATCTCATTGATATTGATCAGTGTTTTTCTGTAAAAAAAATTGTTCTACCTATTTCTGATGCAATTATATCACCATTTATCAAGATTGTAGAAAAAAAAACAAAAGATTGTAGAAAACCATAGTTGACGTGATTAACATCTGAAACAAGCACCAAGTTACCCCTTTTTCTAATAGCAAAACAAAAGTTATCATGTTCTTCTTTCACGGTCTGCATCAAATGGTTCATTCCTGTTATTGCGTTACATGATTCTGAGAGCCTTTCCTACTGAAATTTAGTCATTCTTGAAAACTGAAAAGCTCTTCTGGGAACAATATCAGATGATATACAACTTTGAGCACTGGATCAGTTGTATTTGTTAGTTGCCAAATTTTGGATTTCCATCATGTGAAAAAGTTATGGTTTTCTTAAGCTGTGATTGCATATTGATCTACTCAGGAAACCCACTTAATTGCATGGATGTGAATTTAAAAAAACTGCCTTTTTGTTTTCTAGGGTTATGCAGGAGAGAGGAATTAGGAAAGAAAGGATTTAGTTCTTCACTCAATAATGTGCAGATAAGAAGTCGTGGATGAGCCTTTTTGACATTTTGAAGAACCAGATTCTTTAACTCTTTCTTCTTTGTTAATTCTTTGAATTTGAAACGTTCTGACTTTTTGAGCCAGTAGAATCTTCAACTCACTCCTTTAAGTGACCGACAATAGATTTGGATCTTCTCTCCTCTCACAGGAGAGAGGTAAACGTAATTTTCATGTGCAGGGACCTAGCATGATGGCTTATGGGTTACATTAATTATATTAAAAACTGTCTTTATTTTTCTAATAAGGCTCTCCTACGAACATTAAGAGGTAGTCCAGATCCATTGAAAATTTGTTAGTTTTCTCACCTTGAAGAATCAAAATTTGACGCAAAATACACAGGAAAAGGGCCTAGGTGTAAATATCCAACTACTTGTTGCTGATTTAAAACAAATACATAAGCTGAACATTGGTAGAATGCTTTTGTAAGGGTTTCTAAAGAGTTTGATTGGGCTATTCTGAGCAGCTCACCAAGGTTTCAAATTGAGTCATTGTCTAAGTGGATACTACGTACCATCTCTGATAGGTACTTCGACCAAAATACGATTTTTGTATGTAGGGGTGTTTGTTTTCATACGAGGCTGCAAATTATATTGTATTCAAAATTATCTATTTGGCGAGGAATAAAATTAGGGTAAAGTGTGTATCATTTTAAAGGATGTAAAGTTGTGTCATTTTAAGAGAGAAAGAGATAGATAAAGGAGGAGAGAGAATTGATAAAAAATAATAAAGACGTGGGTCCCGCCTCTTTATGAGAGTGAAATGATATAAGTTCTGTCATTTAAAAGGATAAACACTTTTCTTATAAAATTATTTTCTATCAGAACAGTGTCTAAGATGGTAACATATCTGAACGATCACCTGAGTGATTTTATGCTGTTTAATATAAGCATTTAATGTGTAAGCTTGCATATGTAATATATACTCCCTTGAAATTTAGACTCAACTTGTTTTCATCCTTGATAAATATGCTCTGTCTTGTATTCCTTATCTATGAAGTGATGCATTGTTTGTATCCTTGCAAAATATGGATATGCATTTATGAAAATTAAGGAGCATTTAGTGAGCTTTTATGGTTGCAGGTGGGCTATCATGGAGAAAAGGTTGTTGCTCATAATCCTAGGTTATCCGATTGACTGATATCATATAGCTGTTCTCTTTCATTTTTGAGGAAGGGGGGGTTTTTGGATTGAATAAGCAGTGGCAGATCTTTGTGTAAATATTAATATCTCGTGTCTATGAGCAACCCTTGGGGTAAGTTGGAATCAGAAAGGAAAGACACATCCTTAAATGGTTTATTAGTTATTTTGATCATCAGGATATTATACAAGACAGAAAACGCACCGTGCAAGGGAGAATCTGCAATTGACTAGTGTTACTAAACGAATGTGTTTGCATATATGACCAATCAATCCTGTTATGACTTATGAGCCTAAGACTAGTTTCGGTCTACGATTCTAGGGCTTGACGTATCTTTCTCGTATTGATAACGTGGGGACGGTGACCATTTTGTCACGTTTGGACAAAAAAATTACCAGACTGTCACGCCAATAGTAAATTTTGCCAAAATGTCATGCGGCATAATTTGTCACACAGTGTAGCGAAATATGCCACGTCAGAACCAAAAATGTCACATGTCAAATTTTGAGAAATTCGCTATCCTATGTAGCGAATTTCTCAAAATTTGACATGTGGTATTTTTGGTTCTGTGCATCTTGACGTGGCATATTTCGTTATACTGTGTAGCGAATTACTTGCATACATAATTCGCTACATTTTGTAGCGAATTATGCCGCTTGACATTTTGGTAAAATTTACTGTTGGCGTGGGAGTCTGGTAATTTTTTTGTCCAAGCGTGGCATTTTAGTCGGTGTCCGGATGACTTGTCTAATGCATTGATGTTCCTTCTTCCGAACCCATCTGTTAAGTTTTGTTTGCTAGAGTTGATTGGGGAAGAAAGAAATTGTTCCAATGTTGTGATGTTGACTTTCACTTTTTGGCGTCATGTCCATGAGGAAATAGAAGGAGTGGATTAGTTTTTCATGAGGCTACGTTGCACCGTATGCAATTCTTTCCTCACAAGAAATATAGGGAAGGGAAGAGAAGAGAAGAGAAGGAAAAGAAATGGTTTTTGTAGGGATAACAATTTTTTTCTCAGTTTACCTGTTATATAAATCTTTTAATAAAGAAATTTGATATTTACACATTTTATATAATTTTTTAATCTTAAGAGTGATAATTTTTTATTGTTCAGTAATTTTATTTAACAAAAAGGCTCATTATTTTCACAAAAAAAAGGCTCATTATTGGATACTTCTATTTTTTATAACGTTACAAAGTTTTGTTTGTTCTAATATATTAAATGTTTATGCTTTCAAAATAATTACTTTCAAGTTTTTTTTTGTAAGTGCATGAGATGAATCTTGAATCCTGCGGTGACAGAAGAAAACATAAGTCATATGGAAATGGATCTTCTCATGTGAAAAAATAGTCATATTATTTGATCATAACCATCATTGATGACGAGATAAGAGAGAGAAAATTGTATAATTTTTAAATGAGTGGTTGTGATCAAATAACATGATCACTTTTTCACATGAAAGGATCTATTTTCTAAGCCACACACACACACTCTCTCTCTCACACACACACACATATATATAGGATTTACTAAGTTACATTTCCATTAATCTCCACACACACACACACACATCTCTAAGGGTTACACATATATATATATATATATATATATTTATATATATATTATATTTTCTTATGTTGTAAGTATTATCTTCTACTCTAAATAGGAGAAGAGAAAAAAGTTGGAAATGAGATCTTGTCCATTAATCTCATTTATATATAAGGGATCAAATTTTTTAGTAATGTGAGCCATTGGATTGAGTGTAAGACTTCTAACACTTACACCAGTGTAAGAATATCCTACCCCATATATATATATATATATATATATATTTATATATAGGGTAATACTTTTCTTATGTTGCATAAGAGAAGTATTATCTTCTACTCAAACAATAAATAGGAGAGAGAAAAAAGTTGAAAATGAGAGAAAAATTCTTGTGAGACCCATTTTAAAAATGTGAGTGTAGGAGATAATATTTCTCTTATGTAACAATTGTCATATATATATATATATATATATATATATATATATATATATATATTTGATAAATCAACGAATTTTTGGTAGACAATTATTGATGATTCAACTACTTCACTGTTCTTTTCTTTTAAATTCTTGTCATAGACCCTAATTTTATATGTAGTTTTTTAGTTGTGAACCCTCATCTTGATGACCAGCCCCCCCATTTTCAGCTGTCAACCTTTGTCAAATTGCACTTGTTGTATTGATGACACTGACAACATGAAAGCCTGGGTTGATGATGCTTTGATGGTGTTTTGCGTGTATTTGAGTTAAGAAGAGTGAAAGCAAAATCAAATTAAACAGAGATGAACCAGAAACAGGCAAGGAGAAATGAATGGTAGTTAAACAAAAATGGATGCGTGTAGATAGGTGTGGGAAATGCATTATCATCACGGATAAGATAGTAATCCCCATCATTTTTTATGTTTATTCTATTTATTTTTCTTTAATATTATTGGATCACAGTCTTAAAAGGAGAAAAAGAATGATATAAGTCAATTGAAATTGTGATATGATGGTGTTGGAGAAAAATAGATAAAATAAGTATTAAAAAAGGTAATTATAATATTTTATTCTTTATTACTATTATTATTATTATTTTGGAGTGTTAAAGGGTGTGTGGGTAAATGAGTAAATGTAGGTGTAGTTCAAAGAGAAAGGATCATCAACATAGGAACTATTCACGGAGCAAGCAAGAGAAAATGCATTTATCATCTGAACAAAATATCTCCCTCATTATTCTCAACTGTCTCAATTACTCTTGCATTTATGTGATTTAAATGGTCTTAATAGAGTCGCCTTTTTTTTCAATGCTCGGAACTACCCAACCCACCCTCTACCATCCCTCAATTCACTTAATTGATTATCCTTCTCTTCCAAAATCCAAACCCACAATCAAATTTTCTTATGCTACAACACAATATGATGGTTCTAAATTGTATTAGGAATTGAAAATATATTTTTGTTTTCACTACTTTGGATCATGTCAGGGGATAGATAATACTACGTACATGAAATCAGAAATCTGCTTTTCCCTTAAATTATTATCATTCAATAAACATCAACCATTAAGATTTCAGCTTAGATGCCTTATTAGTTATTTTTGCAGAAAAATTACGTGTCAAACATGTTAAGGTGCACATGAGTCACTGTTAAACTTCGCAGGTGGTGGTTACTGCTATGGAGTGTGGACTAAGCTGTAAACATCGGTTTGGTCGGTCTACAACCATCATGATTCTTGAGTTTTACAACAACCAAGTGGGCCTTTGCAATCTGTTTTCACTGTTCACAAAGTACAGAGGATCTAACTACATGCTCTCACACAATAAACTTTTGATGCTGCCACTTTTATTTATGGGTTAAATAATTCTGAGAATTACAATTTTCCTACACATCTTTCGATTTTTGTGCTGACATGGATCCTACATATAATTTTTTCTAACACATGAGTCCCACATGTTTTTTTATCTCTGCAACATGAGATTTCAATTCTCCATGAGAATTATAAAACTCTTTATTTATACTTCTGTCTCAAATTTTAACTTTTTAATTATGTATCATAGGTGCTTGGTTGGATGAAACAGTACAAATATATCATTGAGAAAATAATAAAAAAAAGGAGAAAAATAGAGTCAAGAAAAACTAGGTTGATTTCAGCTAAAATTTCAATAACCAAACCACAAAGGGTACCTGAGGTTAAGTCCTATTACATTGTTACTGCCAAAAAAGCAGAAAACTTTTAAACCAGTCTCATCTCCCAGGTAGAGTCACATACATCCCCCTAGCATTCTCAAATTCCTCAGTAAATTTCTTTCTATATATAACAAGAACAGTGCTATTCACGCTCCACTCTATCTCTCACTCCTTGCTTTGACCAAAAAAAATATGAAAATTGTGATTTCCTCACTAAGTTGAGGAAAGAAAGGTAAGAAGTGGAGCGCACATAGCACTATTCATAGAAAAGGGTAGCAAAAGAAAACAACAAAATGAAAATAAAGATATTCAAAAGAAATTCCTAGGTTAAAAGCTAACATGTGCTAGTAGCAGCAGAGAATGCTGAACTTGCAAAAGGGGTAACCCCCAATTACTCTTTTAACTCTTCCTTGTGGTGGGGTTATTGTTGTCATGAAGAAAATCAAGCAAAACGGTGCTTTTGCATTTGGGGCACTTTGGATCATCCTCAGAAAGCATCACATACATAAGACAACGAGGACACCCTACTAACACCATGGAAGTGGCTTCAGGGCTGTTAGAGTATCTCAGGTTATTGTTATTGTTGTTGTCATCATCTTCTTCTTGATTGAGCTCAGTTGACACACAAGAGCTCGGCGGCGATGTCGGTGACACCGTCGCCGATCGGGTCGGAGACTCTAGTCTCCGATCAACCCTTGGTGGAGATAGGTTCAGCTTCAAGTCAAGCTTTGGACTGCTTCCATTCCTGCGACTCATGGTTTTGTCTCTTCTTTCTCTGCAAAAGTACGTTAATTACCTGTTTTGACACCAACCATTAACCAAAGATAAAAGGAACAAGAAAAAGGGTCCAATTACTTGACAAAAAAGAAAGAAAAACAAAAAAGGGTGATCACTCACTATGTGTTATTAGTTATATGTACCTTAAGGTTGAAGGAGCAAGTTGTGGCTAAAGCTTCAGCACCAGCAAAGTGATGTGTGTGTGTGTGTGTGTGTGTTGCGGGGTTAGACCTTGCAGGAGATTTTATATAAGGGAAATGAAGGGGGGTGATTTAAAGCTTAATTTAATTGTGGGGAAGAGGTGGAGGGGTGAAGAAGAGAGAGAGAGAGAAAGAAAGTGATGGAACTGAATTGAATTGTATTCAAGTATTGGGTAGAAGAATAGTGTAAATTGTGGCCAGGAAATGTATTAATTGTTTGGAAAAATCCCAAGAAATATGCAGGAATTGGAAATTTGAAGTAAATATTGCAATTACAAAGTGCAGGGTGAGGGCCTTTCTTCATTCATTGCTTATATGAGAGTCGGTGTTTAACTCTCACAGCATCACAACACGGGAGAATACACAATCACTTTTAAAGCTAAACCCATTTTTTTTATTTTTATGAAATTAATTTCTTTGATGACGTAAAATATAAAGATTTGTGCCACTGATCCAAGTTGATTGCTTTGGAATTAAATCAAGGGTTTATTATATATAATTTAACATGACTAGAAAAATTTTTCTACACTCATAATATTTTGTGGGATCCGCAGTAAAAAAAAAAACTTCGGCACGCAAAACGAATTTCTATAACATAACACAAATTTTTTTCCTACAACATAACTCTTATAAAACTCTTAAATCAAATACTTTTCAACACAAGCCGTTTCCTTTCAAGTTGTGCCACCGCTTAGGATTAAATAATGGGGTAAAATTAATTCATATGAGTATAAAATAATAAATCTTACATTTAATCTTAACTATTAATTTTCGTTCATTGTGGTTATAATTTTTTAAAAATTAATAAATATAATTTGATAAATTATATGAAAATTAATGACTAAAATTGAGTGTAAAATTTGAATAAACCTATATAAGTTGATCACGTCTCTTAAATTAAACCCATATTATCCAACTCCACCAAGAAAAATTAATAGGTAAACCAAGTGTAACAGCCGAACCTCAAATTTAAATATTCAACGGTATCCCCAAAGAAAAGTTAAACAGATTAAATGAAAAAGGACCATAGGATATAAATTTGATTAAAAGTCTTAGATGGGAATTAAATTTTAAGAAATATTTTTCAATGTGCAAAGGAAAGAAGAAAGAGGGGAAAAAAGTTCTTTCGGATTGAGGTAATCAGTTAAAGGGTTTGGTCTGGCTTATTTTAACGTTGTGGCTAAATCTAACTGAGCATCTAATAGCTCTTTACAGTGAATGGATATCTCATGGTCTGAGTCTCTGTTGTTCTATTGAGGAATTGGTTCTCACTTGCTTGGGGAAGTACAAGACATGTGTTCATCGTCCGACAGAAATTACAGGATCTCATTGTGTTTTATCATGGGGACCAATGGACCATTCATTGTTTTTCAAAACATTACTGCCATAACCAAAAAATGAATGCTTTTTTTGTCAATTTTATTCATGAATTGTTAATGCGGCTAGAACGAGCTGTTATGATGCTGCATGTGGACCATTTACTATAGTCCAACTCCAATTATGCATTTAAAGGCACCCTTTAGCCTTTAGGCTTCCTTGTGAAAAATTATAGCCTTACCATCCTTTCCATGTAATATAGGGAGGTCCAACTACGAAATTTATTAATTGATAAAAAACATGTACTCATTTAAGTCTAATCATAAAGTCCTTGTTTAAATGATATAAATAGTAAAATATTATCTACAACTATTCTTTTTTAACTAAGTCTGACCAGTAAGACATAGTTATAACAATAAAGTTGTTCTTTTGTTCTCTTTCCTCAGACATTGTCGGCTGACATGACAGAAAGAGAAAATGCATTTTTTGTTTAACCCATGTAAACATTATTAAATTGTTTTAGAACTACAGAAAATATTCTTTGTTTAGAGTCACGCTGGATTCTCAACTCTTTTATTGATGATATAACAACACATAACCTGAGGAGATTCGAATTTCTTTCCACTTTTTCTGTTACCAGTTTTATTTATTGAAAATTAGTTGACAGTGTTTTTTTCAATTGTCATTCGTATTTAATTTGGAGTTGAATTAGAGACAAGAAGATGATATAAAAATAATTAAACTCTAACAATATGATAGTATAAAATAATTTCATATTTACAATAGATCAAAATAAAATTTTAAATAGAAATAAGAAATTTAGTGATGGGTAATTGGATCAGCCTAAAATTCAATAAGGTTTTATTTTACGGGTCTCCATTATTATTTTCTTTCTGATCATCGAAAATCCAATATTATAATAAGGATGTTTCAACCACTAAACATGTAGATCAATTAATAGGAGTTTGTCCGTTCGAGTTGAGAGTGCGTTACTGTATTAAAAACTTAATAGGAAAAATTTGTTCTCCTTATAATTTTATTTAGCTCAAACTGAACTAATTGAGTAATTAAACTGGACTCATGTAACAACCAATTAGGATTATTATCAATTTTACTATCAATTAATTTCATCGTAGATCGACTGTGTTGATCTAATGATTATATTGATTTCCATCTTTATATAGTTATAATTCTCCATATTTAATACTTTATATTTGTTTTCACCTTTATATGGTTATGATTTCACATCTTTAATACTTTCACGATAAATATGGAGAATTATAACCATACAAAGATGAAAATAAATATAACCGTCGGATCAACATAATCGATCTAATGGTAAAATTAATTGGTAGTAACATTGGTAATAACCTTAATTAGTTGTTACAATATCCTACTCCTATAAAAGAATAGTTCTCCTAATATTATTTTTTAACAATTGAACTAATAATTGTTTATAAATCTCCCTTATTTGTTAAGATTTAAAAACTAAGGAAAATCCAAAGTCAAGGAAATTATGAAGTCTGATGAGATGAGGAAAACCACCTGTAAATAGCAATTTAATTTTCCATATAAGGAACTTTATGGTCAACGTGGCAAAGGTTCATGGAACATGCTTTAAATGAGGGGCTGCTGCTTACTATAAATAGACAACAATTCCATTCCCCTTCAATATTATAACGATGACAGATAAGATCAATGGAAGGGATCGATCCATCTCCTCCAATTTCAACCACTTAACCGGTGGTGTACTAGTTCAAAATGAAAAACCAAACAAATAATCCAAAATGCCATCCAACAGAAAAAGGAAAAAAAGAATTTTTTTTTTTTTTTTGTCATTTTCGGTTTAGGCCATTTTGCTTACGTTATTCTTACACTAGTTAATTATTATAGTTGACCAAATAATATATATTAATAAAAGAATTTAACAAGGGAAAAATTTAATATGCTCCAGGACCCCTGAATCTTTTGGTGTTCTTTCTCACAACATTAATTTTCTTTTTCTTTTTTTACCCCTATTATTTTCTCATTTTTTCCGTTTTACCCTCCTATTTACACCAAGGGACCACCTAAAAATGATCGTCCCGGATCACTTTAAATAACCTCCTTCGATAAGTGTAAAAATGTTGTGCAAAATCTAATTAATACGTTTAAAGTTTCTCATTGTGGGATATAAAATTATATTATATACGTATAATGGTGTGGGTTTAAATTTTTTTTTTTTTTTTCTCTTCTCCTCACATGTAGGGGTGTGCATTATTCAGTTCCGTTCGATGTTCTTGCCGAACCGGTTGAATTGGAAAAAACAATTCTGCTCTAAAAATTGAATTGATTGTTTAGTTCTGTTCAATTATGAACTGATTCATTCGGTTGAGTTCAGAATAAATTGATTTTTAAAATTAATTCTGAATCTAAATAAAAATTATAAAAAATATAAATGATATTGAAAATTAATAAAAAATAAAAATACACAAGTGAAAAAATATTAAATAAAACACTAAATAAATAAAGAAATAAAAATAAATAAAAAAGAAGACAGTAAATAAATAAATAAATAAATAAAAGAAGAGAAATAGAGTGAGAAAAAAACAAGGAATTTTTTTTTTTAGCAGTTAATGCAGAAAAGTTATATGCATTTATCCCCAAAACGACGTCTAAAATATAAATAAAGAAAAAATAAGAGAGAAAAAAAAAGAAATAAGAATAAAGATAAAAGAAGGAAGAAAATAAATAAGTAGGTTTTCTTTTACCAAAAAAAAAAAATAAGTAGGTTTTAATATTTCTAGAGTGAAATAGATAAGTTATCTATATTCACCTCACATCATTTTTTGGAATGACATCATTTTTTCCAATTGCAGCCAATGGGGTTCGAACTCGAGTCCCTTGACGATGATCAACAACAGCTTATCACTAGGTTGTATTTGTTTATTATTTATTATGTACCATTTAATATATATTATATCATTTATTAGAATTATTTCAAAATTCCATCTAGTGGTAATCGAACCCTTGTTATGAATATATAAATTATAGTATTTACACTAGTCTATATTTAATTCTTGGTTTACTTACACCATTTAAAATATTTATTATATAATTAAATATAAAATATAAATTTAAATACATATCCGGTTCATGCGGTTGAACCAGTGACCCACTGACCCAGTACCCCGACCGAGTCAATCACCGGTCCGGGTTTAACAACATTAGTTTATCTACGTTGACTGCAGAAAAAATGAACCCATAAAAAAATAAGAGAAAAGGAAAAGAAAACAAATTGAGTTCATGGTTTTTTAAACCAGTTCGATTCATAAAGATTTTTCAAAAATAATTGAGTTCAAGAAGTAGTTTTTAAAAATAAATTTTTTTAAGTGCAATTCAGTTCAGTGTTTGGTACTTTTCCACACTCCTACTCACATGATCTCACATGGGCTTAATATACTTTTATGTGTGTGTAAGAGATAATTTTATTTACTAATCTTACCCTTTATTTATAAGATAAATATGTGCCAGAAATTTAGTTTCAATTAAAGGTAATAGTTAATTAGATTAAACAGTAATTAAAATCATTTGCGATGCCGATGAGTAAAATTAAATTAAATTGAATATTCATCGGTGAAAGCGGTTAATAAAAGGAAATGGATGTCACCCATTATCTCGTGTATATCAATGGGAAAAAAGTCTTAATTTTTTTTCCTCTATGGTCAGGTATTTTTATAAGTAATGTTATGACGTAAAATCTGCAGACGTTATGAATGCAGCACACTTACCGCCGGATAATAATTTTTTTTTTTTTAATAAATTCTAACTTGACTATAATGCATATCTTTATGCTTCATTTTAATATTCAATCTTTGTTTTAGATGATACACCATTAGCGCCTGTAAGATATATGGAGTTACAACAAAATAAAATAAAATAACATATATTGTTATGGGGTCTGTGTTTTGTAAAGTAAGTTTCATCGAAACGACATTATTTTGGGACGAAAATCATGATATTTTTGTAATTTTAATTTATTTCAGGGTTATAGTAGTTTTCATCATTCTAAATTTTAAAATTTTCAACCTCAAAATGACGTCATTTTAATGAACATTAGATAAAGTTGTCTAGAATAACATTAGAAACATTTTCCCATTGTCACGAGGAAATTAGATAGTGCAATCGTCTTTTCTTATTAAAAGAATTATTGGTAAAAAAAGAAATAATACTTGCATCCCTTTCAACAAATACATACTGCAATATAATATTCGGTATATTAAAAATTATTATTATCATTTATTGCGTACGTAAGAAGTAATTTGATGTAATGTTAACCTTATGCAATTAGAAAATTTATTGCAAATACAATAAAAGTCAATGCTCTGGAGAACGATGTAAGTGATAAATAGTCATGTAAGTGAGAAATGATAATCGCAAAAAAAAGGATGCTAAAATAAATATTAAATAATTTTTCAACTAAAATATGATGTCATTTTTGAACTCTAAAAGATATATTATCTAGAACAAATTTTCAAATCAATTAAATAATTGATTTAATATGTCTCATGTGAGTTAGAGATAACTTTATCTATACGCACGCATAGGAATGGGGGGCCTAGTCATCTTGCTCCCACGTGAGTGCATGAGACAAAATTATCTTCAAACTTGTATGAGAAAACATTGCTTAAATAAAAAGTATACACCCAAAATCAACATATGATTATGCTATATTATTTTGAATATTGTATAAGTACATGATAATGTAAATATAAATTTGTGTTGTCTATCTTAGAATTCATCATATAAGAACACAATATAATTAGAATATTGAGAATTCAAAGTTTTCATATACATTAGTGTTAAGTCAATATAGGAGTATATATTCACCTTTTTCCATGGTATGGAATAAATTTTAGATCTACAAAACCTTCTTGATTGTTGAATCTTTATCGATCTCCTAGCTCTTTTTTTCTTGATGGAAACAATGATATGTAACGGGAATAAAATTTTTCATATTAAAATTCTACATGAGGATTTTTTTATTTATCTCTTTTTTTATTAATATAAACAAATTGTAATTGGATCCCACTTATTTAATGTATGTGCAGCAGAGGGAGATAAACACAAAAAATTCATGTGACTAGACCATGTGAATTTTTAACATTAGAAGATCAACACCCATATGTAACTATTGTGGATTGAGTGAGTGATTTAATTTCAAAATCATCAATTATCACAAAAGAATAATTCCTCAAAACGATAAGAAAATCACTCTCATCGTTTAGTCATTAATTGGTTTAGAAAGCCTTGTCAAAACCAATCAAAATTATCATTTAACCCTTGGTTAAATCACACACAATAATACATTTATCCTTTATACATAAGAAATATGAGTAATTTCCTAGTAATAGCAATATCGGTCATTCATTTATGAGAATATGGGGCTTGTTTCAAGGCAAAAACAAGTAGTAATGTCTCCCTTTGTCTTCAAATATAGAACGCTTCACATTATTATAATTAAAAGGGTAAGATAGGTTCAACACGTAACCTTGGCTCCACTTTCAGAAGACCAAGCACATATATAGATTAGAGTCTGGAAATCAAGAAGCTTTGCTTTCAAAATTCACATGACTTTCTGTTTTAATAACCAAAGTTTTCTCATATTGTAAATATTATATTGCTTCTTTAAGGCAGAGATATACCGTTTCAAGCCATCAGGAAAAAGAAATTATCATAGCTTTTCTGGCCCTGAAACTGTCTTTAAATGTAGGGAAATTATACTTTTATGTTACATGAGATTCATTTCTCATGTTACACTCACATAAAAAGACGTGCCTTTATTTTTCTTCTTTTTTTAAAAATTGGTGAGTCCAACTTTATTTATCTCACAACATAAAATAACTTCTCTCATACTACATATACTACATGAGAGAAGTAAAGCCCTTAAATGTAATGGATCAAGAACTTAATTATAATAACATCACAAGTAACAAGAAAATGCTAATGAGAGCGTAGTCATTGCATAGCAAACTGTAAGGCTTTAAATTTGGGTTGATCTTGAAACTAACGTGACGTACTCTTTGAAGATGGACAAAGATGAGGTGACCTAATCCAATAGTGAATTCATTTTGCTTTTAAAGAAGGAGGTCTTGTTCCTATGTGTGTCTTTAATTGTTAAGAGGTTATCTTCCCACCAAGAAGCCACACACATTATTTGGAAACCAAAAATATTTAAAATGAACTTTATGGTTAAGAGATATAGGGTAGAGTTTGATTTCTTAACGCTTCTCGAGGCTTTAAAATCGGCCTGAATTATTATTAGAGTAAATATCTTTTTTGGTCCTTGCAATATTTACGAAATCCTTTTTAGTTCCTGGCAATAAAAAAGGACCAAATTGATCCCTAAAATGATGAAAAAAGGATCAAGGAGTACTTTTTTTTTTTGTTTTTTAGATATCTTCTACGCCTTCAACAACTCCCCCTCTCTACCTACCAAATGAATCTCCGGATCAAGGAGTACTTATTACAATTGACAGAAGTACTAAAGTGACCATTTTTTCATAATTTTAGGGACCAATTTGATCATTTTTTATTGCCAGGGACTAAAAATAATTTTGTAGATATTAGCAAGGATAAAAAAGATGTTTACTTTTATTATTAGGTAAGGGCAGACCCTGCTGTTTCTCTAGATCTATCAACGGAGATGAATGAAATTAAAATTTATTGGTTTGATTTGCTGTTATCATCATTTACAGAGATATTTCTACAATATTATTCATGTAAAATTTGTGGCAGAGCCGCAGTGGATTAGGATGGCAATCGCTCCCTTGAAATTTGAAATATTTAAAAATATTTGAGATGTTATTTACCCTTTTATTTTGATCAGCTTATTGTTGCCTCTTGAAATTTGAGATGTTTAAAAATACTTGAGATGTTATTTTTACTTTTCTTTTCATAAGCTAATTGTTCTTTTATCTGAGGAAAGGTTATACTTATCTTTTTTTCTTACTACCTCTTATTATTAAATCTTAACCGTTGATTTCTGTTAATTTAACGGTTATAAATTATTGAATCACACTTATTAATTAATTAATAATTTTCAATAAATTATAACCATTAAATCGACGAAAATCAACGATTAAGATTTAGTAAGAAAAATAGATAATAAGTATAACCTTTCCCTTTATTTGGTCCCATTTCTAAAATTTTCTAGCTCCAACCAATGGCGGACCTAGAATTTTTTCATTGGGCAGTGAAAATAAAAATTTTATATTATAAACAAAAGTAAAAACAATAAAATATGAATCTGTTTACGAAAAATAAATAAAAATGAATCTAATATAAAAGGTTTGAAAGAATTTTATTATATGATTCAAGGCCAATTCACTTTACACTTGCTCTATACTTTTTCGTTTTGTCAAACTCTTCTATAATTGAATATATGCTAAAATTCAATTTTTTTTTTAATATATGTAATCATATAATGATCAAGAAATTGGTTAACTTGATTGGACAAACATATTATGAAAAAAGAAAATAACTCGTAAACTCAAATCTTAGCTTCAATATATACCCAATAAGCAACACGAGAATTAGGGGAACAACTAAACATGAATAAATCTTTGGTATTATTGCTGTACCAAAGATTCAGGGCATCCCATCAACAAAAATATTACATGTCAGTTAATTTTATTTTATTTTCTGTCGAATTTTTTCTCTCTCCTCTTATGTGTACTGGTCTCATTGATGAGATGCACTAAATCTTGGTACAATAGTGGTACCAATGATTTATTCACTAAACACACCCTGATCTATTTGCAGTATGCAGTATGTGTGCATATATATATATATATATATATATATATATATATGAGGATAAAGTTATTTCTTTCTGTCTCAAAACGATGTCATTTTGTGGTTAAAGATTAAAAATAAAGGATATTTTGGTAAGATTCATGATCATGATTCCAATAGGAATTTTAAATTTTTAAAATACTTTTTATTTTTAATCTATAATCCCAAAGCAACGTCGTTTTGAAGCTGCAGAAGATAACTTTATCTCCTATTACATGAGAAATATTTTTCTCATATATATTACATGTAGTTTCCTGTGCTATATAATGATTGGTTTTGTGATTTGAACAAAAGAATCCAAAACATGATGTGCATTATTATTTATTATATAACACAAAAATTTATGTAATTTTTATATAAAATGAAAATGTATATCTATTTATTGGTTTGTAGGCCTCCACCATAACGTAGCCCATTAATGCCAAGCCCAATCTTGAAACTTCAAATGCTAAAAAAATAAAATAGTATAACGGAAAATTTTGACCAGGAACCTCCGAACAAAGGACAGGGAAGGTAGACATCATTCTAGAATTTGTATGATGAATTTAGTGATGGACAAGCACGTACGTATAATGTTTTTATTTCTCTTTTGGACAAACCACGTATATCTTTCACGGAAGGTAATTATGTTCAGAGCATATACATGATTAAGACTTTAAACCCCTTCCAAATGCTATATTAATTGGAGATCGAACGCATATTTTCACCCTTATTTGATCAGCTCCCATACACTAATTAAACTACCATTGTTTGGTCAAGTACGTAAGTCTATGACTGCATGGTCTATTGTACAAAACAAAAAGGAGTAGAGGATGGAGTAGTGGAAAAATTAAACATGAACCACATGAAAAATCCGTTACCATATCTCCCTAGAAGCTGCTCTTAATATAATATTGAATCATTAACATCACATTTATAAGATACCTCGTGACATTGAGCCCATGTCAAAGACAAATTATTTGTTGGTTTTCTAAATAAAGCACCACAACCCTGTTATGAAGTCAACGAGAGAAAGAAGAGTAGTATTGTTGTCTGCTGTTGGATCAAACCATCAGAGTAATTGTTATGTCGAAGCCAAAAACGAGCAATCTTCAAGTTTTGGAGAGCGATTGCCTAACCATTCTATACCAGTATCGTCATTTGCCACTTGCTCCTTAGCCCTTAATTAATTTGTAGAGTTGGATCTACGTGCAATTTTAATTGACCAATGGCTAGTTAGGACAAGTGTTAGAGAGATATGATAAGCTTGATAACTAATTTTTAATAGTTTTATATTATATCTCTCTAACATATTCTCTTATACAAAAGTTCTTTGAACTTGAAACGTGAACATTGCACGGACCATTATTTTAGTTTTACTTTGTGCTAACTTAATTTCAATAGAAAGTGAGAGGTGATAATAATCGAATTCATGATTATATCGCCTCTCATATTATATAAAGAATCATTCTAACCAAAAGCTTAAACTATTAAATAAAGACTATCAATAATTTTTACAACAAGTGAAATATTTAATAATAGAAAATAATTATCTCATGTTGCATGAAATAATTATGTCATTTAACAGAAACAAGATAGTAGGGTCTACTATATTTTGATTTTGATTTTTTAAAAATAATGGACCCTACTATCTTATTTATGTTTATCTTAAATAAATCCCTTTAAAAATAGCACATAATGAATTGATATGTTTTTCGAATATGGGTCACAAATACTATAACGCATCTCCTTATATGGGAGATCAACCTATTTAAAATAAAATAAGGGATTTTTTTTTTAAAAAAGAAGGGAAATTATTTTCTCCAACTATAGGAGATAATTATCTTATCTTATATTATAGAGACATAAAAAGATGTGCTGTAATTTATTTTTCTTTAATTTGTGAGCTTCACATTTTTATTTTTTTTGGTAAGCTGAGCTCCACATTTTTTATGTTAAATGAGAGAGAAGTATTACCCATAAAATAAAGAAGTACAAAAAATAATGGAATGTTTGATTAGGCAAGTCAATTTCTCAAAAATTATATAAAATAAAAAATAATAGATTAGACGGGTCAACTTGGAAAAAAAAATTAATACGTTAGGCAACCAACATAATAATAATAATAATAATAATAATAATAATAATAAACTAAAATGATTTAACTCGTCACCTTGTTTTTCCTGCTACGCTAAATTACAAGACAAATCTGACCCGATTCAACAAGCTTATTTTGTTTCTACCTTAGCCTCTTTCTCTGCTTTCACACCAAATTTTAGAACTCTTTGATGGCAAAAAAAAAGAAAAAGGAACTCAATATTGAACCCTTTCTTCTTCCACCAAACTTAACCCTATAATAATCATAATATATTTGAGTAGATTATTATCATTTAATTAGTGTTCTGTTAAACCCAGATGACATTTATGGATATACAATCCGTGCAATTTTAAGTATCCCTATTCATAAATATGTACCAACAAAAAACGTGAAATAAATTCGCAACAAATTGGCTCGCTATGCATTTTTAATGCGCAGCCTGATAGGTGTAATAAAAAATAATGTAATGAATAACCAATCAAACTCGCTTCCTGTGCAACTTTTACATATTTTATTTATTTTAAAACAGTTGGTATAATTGATTGAATGCGCAACGTTATTGTGGATAAGGCCTAAGGCCAGATAGGGTATCTGCGTTTAGGAAGAATATACCGGGGAAGTGACTATTTTGTCACGTTTGGACAAAAATTTTATCAGACTATCACCCCTAACAGTAAATTTTATCAAAATATCATGCGACATAATTCGCTAAACAGTGTAGCGAATTATGCATGCAAGTAATTCGCTACACAGTGTAGCGAAATATGTCACGTGTCAAATTTTCAGAAATTCGCTACCTAAGATAGCGAATTATGCCAAAATGTCAAAATTTGACATGTGGCATTTTTGCAAAATGTCAAATTTGTCAAAATTCGCTACATATATACTTGCATGCATAATTCGCTACACTGTGTAGCGAATTATGCCGCGTGACATTTTGGCAAAATTTATTGTTAACGTGACAGTCTGATAATTTTTTTATCAAAACGTGATAGTTTGGTTGCTCTCCCGAATATACATCGGTTATACTGCGGACGACGCTTGAATACTCACTGATAAAAACAAAAAAATAAAAAAAAGATTTTAATTTTCTATACACAGCGTATCTATATCTATATCTATTTATAATAATTAGAAGAGAAAAATAACTCGATGACAAAAATGTCACATGTCTGCTTTAACCAGAATCATTTTCGCGCTTACTCAGTTAATAACAATAATAATAATAAATCAATAAAAAAATAGTACATACCCTTAAAGGAACTAAATGAAAAAACATAAACTAAATGAAACGGAAATTACATGAAAAATGAAAATTAATTGAGAAACTAAAACTAAATGAGTCAGCAGTGGCAGAAGTTTTCCATTTCAAGTTGAGCTCAAATAAAAAATGTAAACTAAATGAAAACAGAAATTACATGAAAAATGAAAATTAATTGAGAAAGAAATGAAAACTAAATAAGTCAGCAATAACAGAAGTTTTCCTTTCCAAGTTGGCTAAAAAAATAATAGTATATACCCTTATTGGGAACTAAATGAAAATTAAAATTACATGAAAAATGAAAATTAATTGAGAAATTAGAAATGAAAACTAAATAAAAAATGGTAACTATATGAGCAGCAATAGCAGAAGTTTTTCATCCCAAGTTGGGCTCAAATGGAAAATGTAAACTAAATGAAAAGAAAAATTACATGAAAAATGAAGATTAATTGAGAAACGAAAACTAAATGAGAAATAGAAACTAAATGAGTCAGCAATAACATAAGTTTTTCGTCGCAAGTTGGGATAAAAAAATAATAGTATATTCCCTTAATTGGAACTAAATGAAAAACATAAAACGAAAACTACATAGAAAGTAAATTTAAATGAAAAATGGAAACTAAATGACTAACAGAAGCTAAATGAGAAACGAGAACTAGATGAGAAACGCAAACTAAATGGAAATGGAAACTACATGAAAAATGAAAATTAAATGAAAAAACTGAAACTAAATGAGAAACGAAAACTAAATGACTAAGGGAAACTAAATGATAAATGGATGCTAAATGAAAAAACAATAGCAGACTTTTTCCATCCCAAGTTGGGTTCAAAAGAATAATAGTATATGCCCTTATTGGGAATTAAATGAAAAAACGTAAACTAAATGAAAATAGAAATTATATGAAAAATGAAAATTAATTGAGAAACGGAACCTAAATGAGTCTGTAATAGGCTAATAGCAGAAGTTTTCCATCCACTGCAATACCCTTAATAACAAGGTGGTAAGATTCAGGGACTGTACGGGGCTCCTTGAGAATAAGAGATCAACTAGTGGAAGGTGGAATGTATGTCATACGAAATTTTGGTGTTGGCCTTAAGTTTGAGAATTTAAGCCAACGCAACATGAGTACAAACTTACTTTTAATCTAAGAATTATTGTGACGTCGAGTGTCGATGCCAACCTTCCTATCAATGGTTTTTTATTCATGGAATTCGAGGATGTTGAAAAGTATCATAAAGACACTGTATTTATTTGGTAACATCCTCTTCTATTTCTTCAACGCATTATTAGTCATCTATAACAACTAATGAAAATCGATGTTTGTAGATGTTATTGAATTTCTATGTGGAGTTAGCAATTCCAAGGAACACATGGTATATGGAAATAGAACGAAGATGATAGTCATAGAGTTGGATAATCTCAGTTGTTTTTGATATTTATAGGGATGTGATAATATCAACGTTGTAATTTACAGAGTTAGTTATTTCACTATAATACGTAACATACATGTAATATTACTATTTATTTAGGGGATAAGATATTGTTACTACCAAATAATATTCCTACCATATCTTAACCGTTGATTTTCACCAATCAACGGTTATCATTTGTTGCGAATTAATGAGTTTGATTTGTGGAAATAATAACCGTTGATTTGCGAAAATCAACAGTTAAGATATGGTAGTAACAATGGTAGTAACATTATTTGGTAGTAACAATATCATATCCCTTTATTTAGTTCTATTTTATATTTTTTACTTACCACTGTCCCGTGCGAAGACACGAGTCATACACTAGTATAATAGAAGAGAGAAGCCATTGGAGGACAAAAATATCACGTGTCTGCTTTAGACCCCATGAACTAGATTCCTTTTCACACTTAATCGGTTAAGAACAATAATAATAATAAATTAATAAAAAATACTAATAGTATATACCCTTAATGGGAACTAAATGAAAATCGTCAACTAAATGAAAACTGAAACTATATTTCAAATGAAAATTATTTGAGAAACGAAAACTAATTTAGTTTTGGAAACTAAATGAGTCAGCAATAGCAGAATTTGTTCATCCTAAGTTATGCTTAAAAAAATAATAGTATACCCTTAATGGGAACTAAATGAAAAACGTAAACTAAATTAAAGTGAAAACTATATTTAAAATGAAAAATAATTGAGAAACAAAAACTAAATGAGTTAGCAATAGCAAAAGTTTTCCAACCAAGTTAGGATAAAAAAAATAACAGTATATACCCTTAATGGGATTTTAATAGAAAAACGTAAATTAAATAAAAACGAAAACTTCATGAAAAATGGAAATTAATTGAGAAACGAAAACTAAACAAGACAACAATAGCAAAAGCTTTCCATCTTTGAAGAACTTCTAATCAATTATATTATTTATGTTAGATGTTCATGTCAGAATCAATTATTATAATAATAATTGTTATTAAGGATAGGTTATTCTACTTACCTCTTTTTTTGCCTACCACTCTCCAATACCATTAGATCAGAATCTCAACTACCTTTTATCATTTCTCTCTCTTATTGAGATTCTGATCTAACGGTGTTGGAGAGTGGTAGGCAGAAAAAAAGATGGGTATTATAACTTATCCTTATTATTATAAAGAATACATACTCATCAAGGTCTGTTCACATTACCATTGGATGATACAAGAAAAGCCAAATATCTATCTACCTAATAGAGCAGGAGCAGTGCTACCGTTGAACTTTGATGCGAACTCAAAAGAGGTCCTAAAGCTCCACTACTTATACTACATGTTCAGTCCAAATAGACCGTGAGTATTTACCGTATAGGTATGCGCTCAGATATAACTAAGAGAGAGATCGTATTGGCTTGAAGCCAATGTACCAATCACTGCGTAGTGATAATAGGCGTACAGCCAAGACATGGTGTGTGTGCACAATGTTGGCAGCAATAGAATATGAGTTGAGAACCATATACCTGGGGTCTTTAGCCTTTATTTATAATGTTTACCTTCAATGGCTTGGGCCTTTGAGATCTCCAGGTTGTTAGCTCTTTAGTATCATTATTGGATTAAGAGTCTTATTCCTTAATCCTCTAGTGGTTGGGATATCATTAAGATAAGTTTCAATCTCCTTTTTTTTTTTTGGTGAAAACAAGTTTCAATCTTTTGTTGAATAAGTTGTTGGGATATGGATCCGGTCCCTAACAGTTGCCGTCTAGCTTGACAGTTTAAGGGCTCGGACTACAGGGGTACAGAAGTTTTAGAAAGACCTTGGTTATACAGTGCTATTGTGTCCAGATCTCGGCGTTGGGTCAAGCTATTATTACTTTCACATGCTCGGCCGAGGTAGATTTCTGACAAATAAGTTCTCATTGGAACTGATCCAGGTTCACCTTCGTTGGGACATAAACTTACTCA
Source organism: Gastrolobium villosum (assembly GCA_032173675.1). Lineage (NCBI taxonomy): Eukaryota > Viridiplantae > Streptophyta > Magnoliopsida > Fabales > Fabaceae > Gastrolobium > Gastrolobium villosum. The sequence continues at coordinate 120,123 of JAVKPL010007261.1, read as the reverse complement.
CGGTGGAAATTACGAGAGAGGAGCAAGGCTAAGGTCGGGCCTAGTTTCCATCACATTAGAGTGACTTCCCATTTCAACTATTGTCTTAACGGTTACGCAAATCCACATGTCATTTGGCTATTGGTGATTTGTGCATCATAGAGTGCGAGCCACCTTTACTTTTCGCAGGTCATGATGGCATGTATTTAATGTGTGCCATATGAAATTACCTTCCTGCCCTTGGCCTTTCAGTTACACATTGGCCTTTCAATTTCACGCCCAACGATTGAGTTTCGTATTTGCTTGGGTTTTAAGCTCATTTTAAACTCATCTCATTCTCATTCTTTAATTCCTGAGTTTTCTATGTTTTTGTACCCTCTGCTCATTTGGAGAACTTGTTCAGGAATTCTTGTGCATTTGCCTCTATTTTTACTTCGAAACAGGTATTTCTTAAACACCTTTCTCCTCCTTCCTTTGCATGTTGTTGTATTTCTTTCAGATTGTTGCATTCTGGCAGTGTAATTTTGGGGTTTTCTTTTTAGAAACCCTTCGTTCTTCTTTCCCACAAACGATGCCAATGTTTGGTCCAGATATATCGTTAGTTTTTACCGTATAAGTATGCATTCATAGATATCTAAGAGAGAGTTATTGTATTGGCTTGAAGCCAATATACCAATCACTATGTACTGACAGTATGCGTATAGCCAAGACGTGGTGTGTGTGTGTGTGTGTGTACAATGTTAGCAGCAATGGAATATGAGTTAAGAACCGTGTACCTGGGGTCTTTAGCCTTTATTTATAATGTTTACCTCTGTGGGCTTGGACCTTTGAGATCTCCAGGTTGTTAGCTCTTTAGTATCATTATCGGTTTAGGAGTCTTAGTCCTTAATTCTCTAGTGGTTGGAATATCATTAAGATAAGTCTCAATCTTCTATTGGATGAGTTGTTGGGATATGGATCCATTCCATAATATATTTTTTTTTGGTGAAAATCCATTCCATAATATTACTGATTCATTCATCTGAAGATTCATCGACAAAAATTTCACAACATAATGCTACTATATTGAAAGTTACCATGGTGTAAACTATGATCTTTAGGAAGTCTCACTCTCAATTAAAAACAATAAATTAAAAATTTATAAGATTTTGGCAATATTCAAGTCCTTTACAATCATAAAATTTCTTTATTTTTTTCATATATATAGTGAAGTATATTATATACACTTATATATATTAACATCCTTCATGCGTTCAATGAGAGTATCATGTGGCATAATTAGAGATAGTTGCTAAGGCTGATCTCCAAAGTAATACTCTGTTAGGTTCTGCTCTGAGTGGCAAAAAGAAATCCTAAGGAGAAAAGAACTTACAATAATATCCATTCCCTTCATTAATTTATTAAATTATAATAGATGTAATGGCTAATGATTTTCTTAATTATTTTTACCTAAGCGTAGATAGTTAGTATTCTTACTAACTGGTTCATCCTTTAGGATTAATTCGGTCAGGAGTTGAGAGCAGTTAAGGACTCCCCCTTCTAATTGATGCGCTTCCCAGGCCTCAAACTTGCATTTTCCACCTTACGGGGGCCTTGAGCTGCTACTACTCGGCCAACACCTTGTGGATAAGCGTAGATAGTTAAACACCTAATTGTAAATATCTATACATTTGACAATGCCAAAAGCCCAAAACCATTAGTTGGACTACCAAAAGTAAAGACTCAAACATATGGGCTATAAGCTGACAGTTCCAAATTTGTTTTGTTAAAACATATGGTTTTGTGCATTTTGTCATTTTTCGTTTTTTCTTTTCGCAGAGTTGGTAGGAAAATACTTTTAGTACTACGGAAGTACCGAGTACTCAATGTATCCTTTATCAAATATGAAAAAAAGTAACATATCTATATTATTCTTGTCTTTATGGTTAATTACTCTCATATCTATTTTTTTTCTTTTTTGGTAAAGAAATATCTACTTCCGTAACACAGAAAATGTGCTCAGTTAGTAGATGGAGAATTCAACTTCATCTTGTCATATAGGGGAGTTTAGCTTATGTAACAAGTAAAAAATGTAGGCCACAATTAATTATAATAATAAGAACAAAAATAATTTGGTTGATGGAACTTTGAAAGTAGTCTATGAGCCTTTTAGATATAATTTTTTTATAGATAAAAACTACTTTTAAGATAAAGTCAAAGAAAAGACTTCAAAAATAAATTATAAAGTTGTTTGGTAATTGTATAAAGTTGTTCTGATGGTTTGAAGGAGGAAAGATGAAAATTTGTTATTAGGATAAATTATTAAGGTAAAGAATAAAATTTATATATACAAGTTTAAAATAAGGTTAAAATTGTTAAATAAATATAAGAACTCTAAAAGGTTGACACATGTAAGACCCCGTCTACAGTCAATGTATTATCATCATAATGGTATTAAGCGCAACTAATTAATCGAATAAATGTGGAAGCTAATCATATTAATTCATAATTAATCTCGTATAATAATGTGACTAAACTTTTTCCTTTCTATATTAATTTACAATAGTTACTTGTATGTCAAGTTAATTTCACTCTATATTACTTGTTCTTCCAATTACCTTATTTACTAATTACATTCGTTCTTAATTACACACTACTTGAATTATGAACTATAGGAGAACGCTCTTCAACGTATTTTCTCAATAATTACACATACTAGGACATCCAATCACACCTAAATTGTTTATTTTAGCTACTCTCATTTTTTTTTAACATTTATTAAGGCACCGCACTCCGTAGAGATGGATTTAAGCCTTCCATATTTAAATTTCATAAGGTATACAAGTATTTCCTTTTAAACATTACTTTTACTTCTGTTCGCATAGAATATCCGGATATATATCGGGGAGATATCCTGATATGATATCCGGATACCTGATACTCGGATATTAGATCACCAATATCCGGATATTCCATGAGAGTGACGAAATGAAATATCTCTCTTCAAGCTGAGGATTTAGAATTTATCCCTCTTGCCGCATATCATTTCCTCTTGTACTTAGTTGTCTTTACCTAAGACGTACAACAATTGTCAACCATATATGTGATTTAATTAAGCTATCTAGTACTTTCCTTAACATCTAAATCATCATGTCTAAAGGGATTTGATTAAGTGATACATGTATACATATTGATACTTAACAATCCTTTACTTAGGTCATCTCACATACAAATCATATTATAAAATAATAACTAACATGATTAATCATATCATTACATAATATGACCCACTAAAAATACTCAATGACATAAATTTTACATATTCTCTGATCGAAATAACCTGCTTGATCAAGAAGGCATAGACAACCTCTATGCTCTTTACAAATACCAACATAACATAATATGTCAAATGGCAATCATGAATATATAAACAACATATCATGTCAATGCATGTCTCATGTCATGCTAGAATATCAATGCCGACCTCTTGCCACTAGATGAATCAACATCAATAATCTTAGTACATGAAAATGTTCCCCAAAAGGGTTGAGATCTTGATAAATCTCAGTAAGACAAGGGGTCTTCAAGGATTCCTTCGCCCCAAGCTCACTTACCGACATAATATAAGTTCAATAGAATAATAAAATAATATGAATAGTAAATACATATTACTGTGCAATGCAGTATATGTTCATGTCATGTGTGTATGCAACCAATGTTGCACTGACATCGAGAGGGGACACGAACACGACACTTTAACACGTTAATTCTGAAAAATGCCATATTTCGACAAGTTAAGTCACATTTTGATATTAAATAATATTTTTAATATATATAATATAATTTATTTTTAATACATATAGCAGTTCATAATAAGTCATATAACCAATCCAAAATTCAAATTCCATAACATAAATATAAAGCAAAAGAAATTTTTCATACCTTGTTAATTTTTTATGTCAAATTCCATAACAGAAAAAATTGACTTATAAATTACTTTTTCATTTTTAGTTAATAAAATAAAATTTAGACTTAAAAAAAGTGTCGGATGCGTGCTAGAGCATTGACTGCGTGTTCAAAAATGTTGACGGAGTGTCAGAACGTGACAAAGCGTGTGGTGTCCGACACACAATTTTTTTAAAAAAACACATGTCGGTGCTTTCTAGTATGCAACTACTCTACTGATCAGAGAACAAAGAGGCTTTACGCATGCCTGCAACCTACACAGAGTATAAATGGCTCTCCCCACACGTGGATTTACCACCTTATATGGCCTCTGCCATACATCAAGGATTACCGCCCGGTGGGGAATCCCTATATGCATATACATATAGCAATTGAACCAAATAACTCTCATCTCAGTCAAATATCCAATGCTCATAATATAATAGATATCATTTACAAAACACATACCAAGCACATAAACCAACTCCCATGGAGTTTGGTGGAACATACAGCAGATCAATTCGAGGACCAGAAGCTTACTTTTATCAGCAATATGCTCTAATGATTCTCAGTATCCAAAAGAACACATTACACAACCATAGGACCTTACGAAATCACAACCTATTTCAAAAATATAAAGGCAATTAGCAATTATACTCGTTTACGACATTCATTTACACATTATCTTTTACGCATGGACACCTACTCAAAGTGTGAGGAATTAGATCAACTCCCTAGGGTTCCATACCTTTTAGAAACTTACTTACAAGCATAATAGAATTTACAAGTCATTTTCTTGAAATTCATTCCAAGAAAACTACTTTAATTGTGAATATGACAACAAACCTTATTTACCATTTTTAAAACCGTAATTGAAAATAGTTAGAAAAAATTATAAGATTTTAATATATTAAATTAGACATCTCAATCTTTCCAACAAAATATGATGTCTTAATTGGAGTTGTATAACTCCGGATATGTTTTTCGCAAAGTGACTGCTGCAAACTGAATTTTCAGCAACCAAGACGCAAATTCAAACCAGAACAGCGATCATACCATTTATCTAATGGCTACGATATTTTACAAAGTTGTAGCCCTATGTGGTATCTTCATATAAGTCCAAACCTCATTAAATTTGTAACTCTATAGCTCGAGATATTGAATTTTTACTAAAATGGGTTGTTGTCATCAAAATATCTGGATATGTCACTGTTCATATCCAGATATTCCGTACATATCCGGATATGTCATTGTACATATTCAAATATTCATCGCAGAATATCATTTTTTTGTCCAAAACATCATTTTTCATGATTTAATCCAACAAGGTTCCATTTTTAACATTTACAGAGGTTCAAGCTATCATTTTTAAGCTAGTGGTCATCTTGGTTACTCATTTTTCTCATTTAACATATCTAAGACTCAATCTGTTCATATAAAACATAAGTGGAATGCTTGATTTATACCTTGGAGGTCACAAAACAGTGGAAGGAGGGAGCATTATAGACTTCTAATCCATACTTTAGCTCTGCTTAGGGTAGTGCACGAATTTGCATCACATAAAGGTTGGTTCTTTCTTGTCCTAAGGATTCAACATAAGTGAAGATGATCACCCAAGCTCTCAAGGATGAAGGGAGGCCACTCTCAAGTACAAGACAACAAACTAAACCCTTCAAGATGGTATTTTTCTTCTCTAACATCCCTAACAACTAGTGCTTACAAGGTTGGAATGATCCAATGGTGAAGAAAGGTGATGTCTTTGGTTTGTTTCTTGAAGAAATGATGAAATCCTAGAAGAGAAGAGCATTTTCTGCCATGAGAGAAAATGGAGAGGGTGGTCTACGTAGGTGAACAAAAGAAATAAGAGTCAGTGACTAGGTTTAGATTATTTAGAGTAGACTGACTTAACTCAACCGGTATAGACTCACGCGCTACACTCGCTTAACTCACTATTAATTTTGGACCACAATTTCATAAAACATATGACGCATAAATCTATAACTTATTTTCAGTTCTGTGTATTTTTCTATACCCGCTGTTTCTATCGCGGTACCCACAGTATCAACATTTTCACTGAAAATGACTAAATTCTAATAATTAATATTTTCTACTAATATTATCATAATTATTTTTTTATCATTAACTTCATAAAGTTTATGGAATAATAATTGCTAATTATCTTTAAGTTTCGGGCAATTTTTCCTACTGCATTTTATCGCAAAACCCTCAATATTTTTTTCCAAAAAGGTCCTCTGAATTAAATTAATTAAAATAATTAAATATTCCATTTAATAATCCTCACTTAATTATTATTTAATTTTTAAAATTTTAATTTAACGGTGTGAATTCTTGTATTCACCCCAGTTTTTTAAAATTTTGTCCGCATAATTAGAAACACACATGTCCATAAACTCGGGATATTGTGGGAGAGGCTCGTCCTCTCGCATCCCAAGTGGACTTCTCAAGTATCGTACTTTTCCATTGGACCTTGACCATGACAATGATCTTATTCCTCAGCTTCTTTTTACATCAGTCACAGATTCTGAGCTATCTTTCGCTCCTCTGGCGACTCTGTGCCTACTTTAGCTTGTCTCTAATCAAATATGTTCTGTGGTGTCCTGAACCAATTCTACTCCAAATAGATCCTTATCGCCAATCTCAGACTAGAATGTGAAAGTCATAGATCTCTGATCACGTAATGTCTTGCAGGATACTCTGTCCAAGCTAACGTGAAAAATGTTGTCATGGGAAAACTCCACCAGTGAAAGTATCTATCCATGATGTGTTCTGCTCCAGAATGCAAGCTCTACTCATATCCTCCAACATATTAATGGTCCATATAGTTTGACCATCAATCAGGGAAAGATATGCAGTACTTAATCTCAATTGAGTGTCCAAAGCTCTCTGCAATGAACTCCAAGATCGAGACGTGAACTTTGGGTCCCGATCATAGACAATGCTATCAGATACCCCATGAAGTTTCACAAACTCACAACACACAGCCTAGCCAATTGCTCCGTATATAGCTCACCTTCACCGGAAGAAAGTTTGCAGACTTAATCGTCATGTCTACGAAAACCTAAACAAAATCAAACTAGTCTGTGTCTTCGGTAACTTGATAGTAAAATCTCATATCATATCCCCTATATTAGGATCATTCCCATGAGGTAATTTCCTCCTAACTGTCAAAAGAATACACTTTTTAATCTATGAAAATTCCTATTATGCCTCCCCAATGGGAATAAGCATATTGTCATGTACTCGCTTGTACGTAAAGTTGTAGCAACTCCGATGGACGGTTCTCTAATTCAACTTTTCATGACCTTGTATCAATACCAACCCAACATCCACATAAGGAACACCATAACATTTTTCCAACTCACTTTTAGAATCTGAATGAATCAACACCAAAGTAGTTACCGATGTCTTCATAAAATTTTCGAAAAATGTCCTTCACACTCATGAATTCACACAAATGGAACGCCTTTCCTGACAAACATGAAAATGATCGTATCATCCGAGAAAATCCTCGGATGAACCTCCAACCAAAGCATATTAGGCAGGAAAACTCCTAATTTCTGAGACACTCTTGGATTATTTACAATCCATAATTGCCTCAATTTTACTTGGGTCTACCGCCACTCTATCAACAGAGATGACATGACCCATCAATTTTACTAGGATCCATCGCCACTCCACCGCTCGCCAATACAACAACAAACTTTGTTTACCATTTTTAAAACTGCAATTGAAACTCTTTACCAAAAATTCTAAGATTTTAATATGTTAAACTAGACATCTCAAGCTTTCCAACGATCTATATATGTCTCAATTGAAGTTGTATAACTCCATATATATTTTTCGCAAAGCGACAATTGTAAGCTGAATTTCCAACAACCAAGACGCGAATTCAAACTAGCATGGCTATCATACCACTTATCCAATGGCTATGATATTTTACAAAGTTGTAGCCCTATGTGGTATCTTCATAAGAATCCATACCTCACTTAATTTGGAGCCCTATAACTCGAGATATTGAATTTTTACTAAAATAGGTTGTTGTTGTCAAAATATCTGGATATGTTACTGTTCATATTTGAATATTCCGTACATAACCGGATATGTCATTGTACATATCCAGATATTCATCGTAGAATATTAGTTTTTGTCCAAAACATCATTTTTCATGATTTAATCCAACATCATTCTATTTTTAACATTTACATAGGTTCAAGCTATCATTTTTAAGCTTGTTTAAGCTAGTGGTTGTCTTGGTTACTCATTTTTCTCATTTAACATGTTTAAGACTCAAATCTTTTCATATAAAATATAAGTGGAATGCTTGATTTATACCTTGGAGCTCACAAAAACAGTGGAAGGAGGGAACATTATAGACTTCTAATCCATACTTTAGCTCTGCTTAGGGTAGTGCATGAATTTGCATCACATAAAGGTTGGTTCTTTCTTGTCCCATGGCTTCAACACAAGTGAAGATGATGACCCAAGCTCTCAAGGATGAAGGGAGGCCACTCTCAAGTTCAAGACAACAAACTAAACCCTTCAAGATGGTATTTTTCTTCTCTAACATCCCTAACAACTAGTACCAAATAGAACCTCTAAAGGATATCTTATAATTTAATTTGTAGATACAAGGTATGTTTTGATAATAACAAAGAGGTAACAACAAAAAGAGAACAACCTTGACCAAGAGAAAAAAGCATTAACCATGTGTGGAGATTGAGAATGTCTGTTGGAGCCACACAAGAAGATTAATGACATCAAAGTTGCAACAACATGGATGAGCTTTGATAATAGCAAGGAGTTAAGAGCAATTCAATCAAGTTCAACAAGGAAGAATAACAAAACTAAGGTCAAAACTCCACACACATACACACATATATATATATATATAGGAGGGATATTCTTACTACTAAAATCTTCTACTACTAATTCACTACCTATCTAATCACCATTGGATCAACATTTTCTCTTTTCTCCAAAACTTTTTAGTATTCTCTCTCTTTGATTCAATGGTGATTAGATAGGTACTAAGTTAGTAATATAAAATTTTGGTAGTAAGAATATCTCCCCTATATATATATATATATATATATATATATATATATGGCTTTAATCTTTTTAAAGGGAATGTAGATAATTTATCTACATTCGCTTCCAAAACGACGTCGTTTTGGGTTGAAAAATTAAAAAATTATGATAAAAAAGACTATTATAATCCTGAAATAAATTATAATTACAAAAATACCTTGATTTTTGCCTCAAAACGACGTCATTTTGGGCTCACTGTAGATAAGTTATTTACACTGACTATAGAAAAAGCAAACCCACACACACACACACACACACACACACACACACACACACACACACACACACATATATATATGTTATGTTTGGGGCATGCGTTTTCTTTTTCTCTATCTTTTCTTCACATGGTCCGTGCAAGAGATAATTTTATTTCTTACAACATAAGTAATATGATAATTTTATCTCCTACAACATAAGAAATAAATATTATATATGGGTTTTATAATTCTCATGTTACATGAGAATTATAATTTTCTACACACCCTTCGATTTCCGTGCTGATATGGATCCCACACAAGATTTTTTCTAATATATGGGTCCCACCTACTTTTTATCTCTATGACATAAGAATTCTCTTCTCATATAACATGAGAATTATAAAGCACATTATATATATATATATATATATATATATATATATATAAATGAGGGTTCTTTTGATGGTAAGATTTTTAACTTACTTGTCCGTTGATGAATAGAAATCAACGATTTTCATTTGTAATATAATTAATAATTAATTAATTAATATAACTTCCTAAACTATAACTGTTGGTGGACGAAAATCAAAGTCTTAATCTGGAGTCAAATGATCTCTCTCCTATATGTATATATATATATATATATATATATATATATATATATATATATATATATATATATATATAAGAGATGTTTTAACTCAAGAGTAAGATTTTAAGTCTTACTTTTCCATTTTAACCGTTAATTTCAGCTCATCTAATGGTTATATATAATATCCATTTCTAATCAATTAAATAAGGAAAATAAATATTCAAAACAACATAATTTTTTGTGACAAAACAATCAAGTAACATGACAAATAATTAACCTATATATATAGGTAAAAATATTTTTGCAGTTAATTCAGATAAGTTATCTGCATTTATTCTCAAAATGACGTCATTTTGATATTGAAATCTTAAAAAATTATAAATGTAGAGACTATTATAACCCTGAAATAAATTAAAGTTACAAAAATATCATGATTTTCGCCCAAAACAACGTCGTATTGGGCTTATTGCAGATAACTTATCTACAGTAATTGCGGAAAAATAAACTCATATATATATATATATATATGGAAATGATACTCTTGTTTTACATGAGATAGTTATCTCTTTTCCTCTCACTTCCTACATAAATCGCACCTCTCTTTTTTTCTTTTTCTTTTTTGCTTTTTAATGGTGGGCCCCTATATATATATATATATAGGGAAATGACTACTCTCATGCAACATGAGAGTAATATTTCTCATATATATATATATATATATATATATATATATATATATATGGATTTATTCATCTATAATTTAACATGATCACAAAAAAATTTCCTATATATATACATGGGTTTACATTTTGTGGGGCCCGCACAAAAAAAAAAAAAAAAATTTCCTACACGCAAAACGAATCTTTATAACATAACACAATCACTTTTCCTACAACATAACTCTTATAAAACCCTATATATATAAAACTTGCTTATTAAAATAATGGGATTTGATTTTCTCATGTTGCAGAATTTGAATTTTCCTATACACCCTTCAGTTGTGACTGCCAACTAGTGGTGTCCTACACATAATTTTTTCTAAAAAGAAAAAAAAAAGTCTTACACGCAAATCGAAAGGTTACTATCATGAGGTTGAATTCTCATCCAAGAGAAAATGTTTTCCCTAAAATAATATATCATTCTCAAGGTACACAATATCTTTTCTTACAAACGGCGGTGACTGAATGCACGGGGAGAGAGAGGGAGAGAGAGTACGTACTCTGTTGCTTTTGCTTTGATTACACTTGCTGAGAAGAGTGAAGCATTCAAACGCCATTAACGGGTACATTTCATGAGTCTGCCAACCTCGCCAAAAACTTATCAACATAACTAGATGCCCCTGCAATGTATTAAGACGCCATTCAAGTTCCCCTTGGTTAACTCTTCAAAGTTTGCGTCTATCTTTCTAAAATTGTAAATATATTTTTTTTTTAGTTTTTTCCACTGATTATCAATTATTCTACTAATTTGGTTCAATTTTGATGGGATTATAAAAGGGGCAAAATCCTTCCTATCAAATTCTTTAACATCGCTAGTATCCGAAATTTGAACTCAAAATCGTTGATTAAACTATAATAACTGAGTGCCAGTTGATTCATATAAACATGTTTGGTATGATGTATAAGGCATGATAGTATAAGTTATGACATTTTCAGTTGTTTGGTATGACCATCGTATAGTATAACAGCATGATCCCTTTATACATCAAAATAACGTATAACTTAATCCGGCCTAGGAGTGATGGATTAAGCCTGATAAGGGGTTGATGTATTAACATTCTTTACAAGTACAATTCCCAATAACTAATATATCATTTCAATATTTATATATTAAAATAATTTCTTTTTATATTAATTTTTAAAATATTCGAGGATAGTATATTATATAATATCATACCAAACGCTGGATAGTATTAAAATTTAATCAGATCAAACATCCCTTAATTGTTTAAATTATAATTTATTGTATACTATCCACCAAACATGCCCTTAATTGTTTAAATTATAATTTATTGTGTACGAAGGAAGCCACATAACACTTTCAATTTTTTTTACACATAGGAGAGAGAAATACTTTTTTATCCAAATATCAATTATTCAATGGAAGAATTACCTATTACAGATGTATGGAACATATTCTCCATTGGCGTATATACTTAGTAGCCAGGGTGGTGTCAAGGTACCAATTAATATTAAAAAATGATATAGGTTTTTTTTTAAACAAATACGGAGGAGCCATTGATTGAATTTTTAAAAATAATACAATTTTGAACACGATTAAATTCTACAAGATTGGTCTTTTGGCATTTGCTGAGCCACTAGGGTCTAGGGGATATGATTTATTAAAGGAAACCGCATATGTAGAATCAAATTGCTCTTTTCAATGAGAAATCCTTCAATGCTCCCATTAAACACTGTAAGCGCCAAAAGATTCTCCACTTTGCAGAGATAGTTAATAGACAACTTACAGGCTACAAAATTAACTGCGCTTTAAGGTTGCTTCTGAGTTTGAGTACATCGAATTCATGTTGTCATATATGGTGTGTAAGTGAAATATTATAAGAATTTAATTTTGATATATCATCACTTTGTCACAAGTTACTGTATCATTATTCTATCATATATAACTTCGATATCAATTAGTTGAAAAGTTTTGTTACACACACGTATATATATAGAAAAATATACCTCAAGTTGTTTGAGATATATTTATCTCTTTACTCTAAAATTACGTCGTTTTTTATTTCTTTATATTAATTGATTCACCTTTGAATGATTATGATTCTCAATATCTCTCTTCATTTATTACCATTAATCTATATTTGTACAGTTATGATATAGTGGCTGAAGATTAAGTTATCTCAAACAGCTTGAGAAACAATATATATATATATATATATATATATATATATATATATATATATATGAAAAATTTTCTATCAATTTCTATCAAATTTTTAACAAAGTTGCAAATTTATCAACTTAATTGAATAACGTGTTAACACATGATTGAATAATGAAAAATATTTGCATAAATCTAATGTACATAATTAATAAATGACTATCATGATTAATTAATAGTTAATTATGTAATTGACTTAGTATCTCCAACTCAATTGAGTGCACTAACTTTTGCAAGTATTTATTTTAAGTAATAGTAAATAAAAACCTTTACAATGTGAACAAAGTAAATATTTAATATAATACATATCATGCTAATTTCATGCCGGTATCAATTTCTATCAAATTTTTACTAACAAAATTGTATTTACTCGCACACTTCCCGATAAAACTTCCCAATTAATAACCCATCCCAGTGCTCCAAGTAACACATGATTGAATAATGAAAAATATTTGCCAATTAATTCTTATAAGTATCCCAAAATGTAATAACAGTCTTTGAATCCCTCTCATGTCGATTAATTAATTCATGTTAACCACACACTTATGTAATTGTCTGCCTAGGCGATCATCCCCGCCCTCGTCAGTGCTCGGGATGTTACATGCCCACCAGCTTCACCTGGTTCGTCACCACACTTTTGCAAGAGGCCTATTTATTTTAAGTAATAGTAAATAAAAACCTTCACAATGTGAACTAAGTAATTTTTTTTTTTTTTGGTGAAAGGACAAAGTAAATATTTAATATAATAAATATTACCTGCAATATAATACTCTTTCGGGTGTCGATTCATGCTAATTTCATGCCGCTCCTTGTCCATGTCTCTTTACACTGGCGATCACTCCCCGCCGCCCTCTCAGTGCTCGGGATGTTACACTACCCAGCCTGCCCGAGTTAAAATCACATTGATCACGAGATGTATGCAATTAATTTTAAATTTAATTACTTTTTCCAATTAAAATCACTAATACTTTAATTTTATTATTTTTTTACTATTCTATACCGGTTCATTGAATATTTGAATTAATCCAAATTCAGCATATTCGGATCCGTATAGGGTGATTTTTCCTAAACTATTTTCTCTATTTTTAAGACTCGAACTATAAACAAATTCCTTACCACTAAAACCGACCATTGTTGATTTACCCATGTTATTCTGACATGCATGTAAAAGATAATAAATGAAATTTTTTAATGGAAAATGGTTGATTTTAATGTTTCTTTTTATTATTATGATGATAGTAGCTATGCCATGCTATTAACATTTACAATATTTTGGTCAATATGATACATGGTAATAGTACATTTCAATAACATTTACAACTTTATTTTATGTTAAAATGAGCACGATTGGGGAATTTGTCATACACTCACAAAGAAATTAACATAATAGTAGACTGGTTGGCTTATCATGCTCATGACAAAAATCTGGTGTTTACATAGATCTCTAAAGTGGGTGCATATTCTGCCACAAGTATGCAAGGAGTTCTCTATCCCTTTTAGTTATGTTTTTGGATTCTAAACCCTTTAAAAAATAAAATAAAAAATATTAAACAGTACTGTTTTGTGGGGGTGGGGGGGTCAACCGCAATGCTCATGTGCATGAGTAGAAAACCTTGGCGTGGACCATTTTTTCTAGGACATGTATTGGAAGCTTAGTTATGAATGGACCTCCAGTTTTTAAGTCCCTTTAATTTTATTTTATTTTTATTTAAAAAAGTCCTTTTCGTTGTTGTAACTTGTAAGGATAACTGGCTAAGGGTATTTAATTTGTTGTGGACAATATTTTAAGGAAAATCCCTTAATTTGTTGTGGACAATATTTTAAGGATCTGACACAAATATAAACAAACTTCTTCTGGTCAAATGTAAATTGCAGATATCGCATTGTCTGGTAAGAATAAAAACCAAGTTTTATTTTTCATGGAACACTCGTACCCGTAAAGAGTGCAATTTTGTTTTCCAAAAAATGATTTGAAATTATTAATTTTTTTAAAGCTTATGCTTGAGCCACTAAGTGGTGGAATGTTGTAACAGCTCAAATTTTGATTGTAACATATATGCAAGTCTGGACAAAATTCAACTGAGAATATGAGAGGTTGAGGAATAAGCTTTCGATGAGAATTGCGCTTGATTTTGATTGAAGGCACCAAGGTTTGAAAATGCACATATTTCGGTAAGCTTACAACTTACAAGGCATGGTTGTAGAACCAACACGTAACTATAAATACACTACCCAATCACATGTACATGTCTTTCATGAAATTCTCCTTTTTTTATGCCCACCAAAAAACAATATTCACTACTTTGTTTAGTAACGTTATTCACCTGTAGAGCTGTTAAATACTTAATTTAAGACATATCTGAACAATTCAAATAAAAATATAATATTAAAAATATTTCTTAATAAATTTAACATGAATTAATAGTAAGAAATAAGAATTTATATATATATTATAAAAATTACTCATGGCACGCCTTAATAGTATTCAAAACGCCGAGTTATGGGAAGAATCCTTTCATTGATAAGGAAAATAGACTTCAAGAAGAATTAGAGGACGTGCTAGCTCAAGAGGCTCCAAAAGTCTATTATAAGTCAATGGTTCAAAGATAGTGTCCGTAATAGTAGGTTTTAACACACTCTATCAAAAGAATGAAATTCCACCCTCAATCAGCAGAGAAAATACGTCTGTAATCAAGATCACTTACAATCTATGGCAAAGCAATTCTGAGGTTCTGTTTCATTATGGGGAGGAGATGATGCTTTAATTAAGACTCAGTACTTTTTCATAACCCGAACACTTAGATGCTGGAGCTGGATAAGAAAATCTTATATGAAATCAAGAGTGCCATGTTTGGCATCAACCCCATGAAAGCTCCTATAGATAAGATGGGTTACCTAGGCTATTTTATGAGAATGATTGGCAGGTGGTGAGCAACAGTGGTGAATTTTGTCTAGAAAGTTTGGAAGAAGAATTCCCCTAACAGGGTGATTAATAAGGATTTTGCTGGTGCTTACAAATTAAAATTCAGAAAAGTATTCTCAGTGGAGTACTTTCTCAAATCAACAACTAGGATTTAAAAAAACATTTAAAAAAACATATCACACCTTAAAGGCCTAAAGCCAAAATATTAAGACTATCCAAGTAATCCCAAGACATCACAGAGACAGACCAACATCATATGACAACGATAACAAGCAGGTTTCTTGAAACAAAATCGCAACCTAGGATAGTAGTATCCCTAGAACATAATTTCTAAAACTTGCAATTTCTCCCATTACCATGATCTCCAAGTCTCATGGATTGTAAATTCTGCAACAAAATAAAGACACACGTATTAACATCAAATAAAAACCAACTTTGGAATTAATAGACAAACAAAAGGACATCTGGAATATACTTACATATTTTATTAAAGGCTACAATGTCACAACTCTGGACATATTCATTGATGGGCTCAACCGTAAGACGTTCCTCAATGAGAGTGTCGACAGAGACTAGGTCATCCACAATAGAAAGCATAATTTGCAGTTTCTTGATACCGTACCCAACAGCAACAAGTTTGGCTGTGACATTAATAAACTAATATCAGAATCGCAAAAGAGGAATAGCCATGATAAACAAAAATATACCTTTGAAATGCAAACATAATCGTAAAGGAGATTAAAACTTCTCTCCAAATCAAAGATTAGTGAGTAATATTTTTAACATTTTACAATAGACTAAAACTTAAGATTCACATATCCTATAAAATAGATCAGAAAGAGAACAGTTAACAAAGATCAAGGCATGTTACATGTAAAAATATTATAACCAACGCAAAAATAACAAACATGAAAAGAAACATTACATACATGCACCCCAAAGCAATCCTTCCATCTGAACAGATCTCACTGCTTCTTCAAGCTTTTTCATGTCGGTTTCATCATCCCACGGCTTTACATCCAGCAGAACAGATGATTTCCCAGCTGAGAATTAAATCAGCAGAAAACCAATGCTCTTACAAACAGGTCTAAGAAAAGGGGAGAGGGGAAAACCTTCTGTTAGTTTATGACAAGACAAAAACTTACACTCTTTCTTTTTTCCAGATGCTTTCATAGCAGCTGCCCGTTGCTCAGCTGCCTTCTTTTCTTCCTCGGTCTCTTCACCAAACAAATCCACATCATCATCATCATCATCCTCCTCTGCAGTTGCAGTAGCCTGAGTAACATGTTACGTTCAGTTTCAGTCAAAGGTTAGGTTAAACACAAAACCAACCACAGTTCGGACATCTATCATTAGGAAAATGCTTGCCTTTGAGTCAGCAGATGGGGGAGTGGCAACAGTCTCATCAGCTACAAGAGAAGATCCCTCAACAGTGACACCACATCCCTCACCAGAAACACCACTAAAGACACAAAAATGAAATTAAAATATAAAAAGTTCTAAAAAAAAATTGCCAAGAAGTGTGAATGCTTTAACACAAGTCACTTGAATTACCAACTCATCATACTACACCAGCACAGAATAAACATCTTAATAACACACCATATGAACTATAACATCATTACATAAATAATTTTTTTCATTAATCTACATATTATTGTCATGACAAGTCATGGGAAGGGCACTTACGAGATTCTCAACAGAGCATCAATGTGCTTGTACCACCTGGACACATTCACATATTCATCTGATGGAACAGATGACAAAGCTGCATAGACAGTAACATCATCCTTTGAAGCTTGGTACCTAAAAGGAACATGTAAAAAGACAAATGCATAAAAAAAAACCAAACAATTAAAACTAAAAGGAAAGAAACAAAGGAGCATACAAAAAGTGACTAACCCAGTGATATAACTGCGTGTGATAAGGTACTCATCAAGCTTCTTCAACCCAGATGCAGAGCTAGGGTTGTACAATGTAACTGCCATGTTTGCTAAATATATGCTAATGCTTCTGCAAAAAATATGCATTACATGGATTACAATAACAACAATAAGAATTCTCCAAAAAAACGAGATCTTCGATCGAAACCGATTACCAGAGACTGGGAAAGTTAATTAAAAAATAATAATAATAATTACAAAGTTATGAAGAGATTTTATTGATTAATATTACAAATTGGCATGGGTTATGGCAATTCTCATTACAGAAGAAGAGATCGATCGAAGGAACTTACCAGTGCAAGATGCAAACGACGGCAGCAACAAGAGATACAAATGGACTGAGAGTGAGAGAAAGTAGCTTCTTCCTTTTTATTGGCTTAGAAGGGGAACCCTGACCCGAATTGCCAATTGGGTCATTGGAGCCCTAATTGGATCACCATCGAACCATGTTTGAAATTATTTTTAGAAAAAGAATTTTTATACATTGTTTTTTTTTTTTAAATTATTTTATATTTGAAATACATTTTTGAGTAAAAAAAGTTATTTGAATTATAAAATTATTAAATATTTTTATGTATAAAATTAGGGTTTATCATCTATAATTTAACATGACCAGAAAAAATTTCCTACACTCATAACATTTTGTGGGGCCCACAGCAAAAAAAAAAATTCTGGCACGCAAAACAAATCTCTATAACATAACACAAACATTTTTCCTACGACATAACTCTTATAAAACCCATAAAATTATTAAAACGAATAATATGGTAGTGGTAATGTAATGGTGGGGTAATAGTTGTGGAGACAGGATATGGACAAAATTGAATTTTGAGAAAAATAATTCAATTTTAAGTTCTATTTTTTCAAAAGTCGGAAATTTGGATTAAGAAAAAAAAAAGTATTATCTTCTATTTTTTAAAATTTAATTTTAAAAATATTGCATCTACATATATACATTAAATAAAATTAACAGGTTACAACAGTCTCAATTAAGAATGTTGTCATTATAATGATAGATGTTTACTCTTCACAGCTACAAATATACTACGATCATGATTTTAGTATGTTGAAACTTGAAAAACATTACCAACATGTGTAATGCATAATATATACATGATATTATTTCACATGCATAATATATACATGATATTATTTTGTTTTTTGAATTTAAAAAATATCAGACTTCAAAACTTAAAACCAAACAAAATCATTAAATCTAATATTATTTTATTTTATTTTCATGAAAACAATCACTTTAGTTTAGTTTTAATTTTTCATTTATGAGTTCATCTAGTTTATGAGCACATTGAATTCTTGTTCAATGTGATGTTTATTGTTTAAGTGAAATATTATAAGAATTTAATTTTGATATATCATAATTTTATTAGTTAAACTTTTTATCAATATTATCAAACTCAGAGCGGTGATAATACTAAATGAATGTGTCAACAAAATCATGATAATTGAATTTATATAATATAAAGTAATAAATATAAAATTAGAAATATTATAAACAACAAATAAAATTTGATCGATCGGTATGCCTTTCAAATATCTAACCACATGTGCCAAGTTCCATGGAGTGGAAAACTGTATAGGAAAAGGAAGGAACTTGGAAATATTTGAGTCACAACCTCCCAAATAGTAGGAATTTATTGGAAAAGGAAATGAGAGAGCAAAATTAGAAAAGAAAAAAATATTGAGGTAAAAAGATAAAGAACAACCTCCCCCAAACAGTACTCTAACCCCCTTAACTTGCCAATATGCCTTGGCCCTTGGAGGCATAGTTAATTATTTATGAATGGACCTCCAGTTTTTAATCCCCATTGAAAAATTAAATAAAATCATGTTGAGAAATTAAATAAAATCATGTCCCTCCGTTTTTGTTAGGCTAAATGGCTTAGGGCCTTTAATTTGTTGTGGAAAATATTTAAGAATCTGACACAATATAAGATGAACTTCTTGTTCTACTAAATTGCAATGAAGCATAGTTTCAATAATATATTGCATTTTCAATAATATACGAACTTCATGTCGCACACAGACAGAAACTCAAATTGGACTCCCCAATCAGGGATCTACACAGGTAACATAGCTCATACTCGAGCAAACAAGCGATCCTTCTTAAATAACCTTAACCTAAGAACAGAACACTTACCAAGTAAAGTCATTCCTAACATCTCGCATGAGCATAATTAGCGAAAGATTAAGGGGTTCATCTTACTCATGCCTACAGAGAGAGCAATGACTGTATAGATTAGTTATCTAAATTCCTACTGGATCATCCAATGGAAAATAATTTATGTGTTTTCCATTCTCCCCATAATAAATGGTTATAGTATCTAGCAGACTTTTCTCATATTTGTTCTTTTCACAAAATTAATTTAATTTAATTTAATTTTTGTGGGGCTGTCTCTAACCTTACATATTACCAAAAAAAAAAAAAAAAAAAATCATTCCTAACATTCAATTTGAAAATAACATGGCGAAAATTTAAATTATGTGTTAATACTTAGAATATACATGGTGTAACAAACTACCAATAAACATGAGATTCCGGAAATGGCATTAGATATCAAATGTAATTAAAATTCTTACAAAGAATTGAAGTTGCAAAGCTAATAGAAAATTTAGAGATGCTAAGTTGCTATTAGGTTGTTGTTATTGCAGACAGCAAAGTAGAGACAATAAAAGAGAAAATAAATAAATAAAAAGACACATAATAAGAATTTGTGTCATATGAATAGAAGACAATTTCAACTGTTTTTAGCTTCAGCAATTAATTCGTGAATTTATTCAAAATATAAGCTTTTTGACAAAGACTTGAGAAAGTATGCGAGAATATGGACTAGCAATGTATAGATCTACTCATGAACCCATCAATCACTTTACAGACATGTCATTCAAATTTTTTTATTTTTTTATAGGGAAAATATTTTCTCATATCGTAGTAGAGTTATTTTCTTCCACTAATGTGTCAGATCTTCGTGTAATGTTTTCTTTTGCTTTTTCATTTTTTTAAAGCAGGGGGCCCCACATAAGGTGTGTCTATAACATGAGAAAATTTTCTCCTACCACATGAGAAAATCGAAACCCTTTTTATATCACCTTTGTATCCGGATCATGATATTCCTCTATTTTTATATCTTTTCTGCTGTATCCTCCTCCAGTAAACCTATAATCCTATATGGGTCCCCAACTTTTCCTTTTACTATAAAATAAATTTTGTCCAGCAACTAAATACAATTATGTGCTATAAGCAGTACATAGTTGTAATATTAAAATTATTTTTTCTCTCTTCGTCACGTCAGCTGACAGCCTTTTGAAGACAGAAAAAAATAACTTTTAAAATTACAACTATATACTACCCCGTAATACATAGTTATAATTGGTTGCTGCACAAAATTTCTTCTGCAGTGAAAGGAGAAGTACATTTCCCATCCTATATATACTACAAATGCTCGACTACTTTAAGATTTGATAACAACAAAGACAGAAACATATTAGGGGACAATGCAATAACACACATTATGCGGGACTCATCACACTTGAATATCCCAACAACACAATACTTGAATATCCCAACAACACAGACTTTACTCAACAAAAATATATCATAATATATGGATCAAATGAAATATCATGTTTGTAATTGATGTTATTTATGTACACCCAACCTCTTCAAGAAACTCCTTAGAAAACGGAACAAGGTTTTTAAACTTACATATAGGTTATTCAACATGTGTGATTCACAACTAGTCCTCTAAGACTGGCTGTTGCTCAAGCTCAGATATGAATTCTGCAAAAGGGGTGGAGGTGATATTAGAAACCTCAGAATCAGCCTTACATTGTAGCAACTGCTCACGAAGACTCCGAACAAGCTCATTAAGTCTTTGAATATTCTTCTCTTGAGAGAGAATAATCTGCACAGAAGTAAGATAACACCCAGAAACTTAATTCATACCACAGAACTGTATTTTGGAATTTTAAATCCTTAAAAGAAGCCACAATTGTTGCATACCATTACAATATGCTCATATGAACATTATATTTAAAAGATAAGAACACAAATGATGCTTGAGAACTAAAAGACATATAAGATGCCACGACAAACAGATAAGATGCTGGAAAAGTATAATATAACAGAAATTAAAAGTGCCGAACAAAAGGTAATCTAGTTTCAGATTAGGCTGAGAAATTCAAAAATATAACACACAGATGCATGCATAAAAAAAGTTGAAGAAAAATTCAAAAATTTATATTCTAAAAATAGAAAAGTGATAGGAGAGAAAAAGGAGAAAGGTGAGGATAGTGAAGAGAGAATATCATAATGGAGGGAACAAGGGGGAAAATAATGAAAGTACATAGAAAATAGCATGCATTTAATCAATTTTTTTTTTTTTTTTGGTTTCTTTATAAATAATAAATGGTGAAATGACATATCAATGTTTAATTCAAAACTATTTAGACCATAGTAACATGAAAGGGTTAAGGTTTATTTTGGAATTCTTTTAATAGAGTATGAAGATAGGAAACTCCTAGAGTGTTCTCCTTATTAGTAGTAGAAAATAAGAAGCTATAGACATATTGTTTACCAGGTTCACATTACACATTACAGATTGTTGGGAATTCAAGACTTGAAAATTTCAGTTAATTCAAACAGCCAGAATCAAAATCAGGGTTTTGCTATATCCTCCTAATACTTAATGAAGAAAGTATTAAATGAAAGACTAGATGAATTTAATATCTAAGGAACATAAAAAGCATTCAATACTTTCTATATTAGGAGGATTTCGACTTATTCTTAAACTCATGACGTCTTG
Source organism: Gastrolobium villosum (assembly GCA_032173675.1). Taxonomy (NCBI): domain Eukaryota; kingdom Viridiplantae; phylum Streptophyta; class Magnoliopsida; order Fabales; family Fabaceae; genus Gastrolobium; species Gastrolobium villosum. The sequence continues at coordinate 97,732 of JAVKPL010007261.1, read as the reverse complement.
AGCTGTGTGTTAAGGCAAGAAAGTATGTTAAAAAAATAACTAAGGACTTCAAAAGTTTAAGTAAACTCTAAAGAGAGTGATCTTTAGCAATGCATCAGAATGAATAATAGTGATGAGTTTGATGACAAATAGACTTCACACTTCCTACTGAAGAGAGTGACCCCTGAGCAGAGGCGAAAGAAACTGGCCACCAAATAACAAAAATTGAAGGAGATAGATGTAAAGGGCTCCCTTTTTATTACAAATAACAAATTAAGAACACTAGGGTTGTCTATTCTACCTATATCAATACAATAACCAAAATACACTGAGAACTGCAATAAAGAATGTCAATGTAGCCTATTTTTTTTAAAGTTTTGTTGGTCTCTATTTGGTTTTCAAAAGAAGTCTCTTAAATGAAGACATAGTAATTAATTGCGCCGCGAGCCGCGCCGTATGAGTGTTGCGGTATAGCAGTAGTAGTGCCAAAGATTTACCAAAACGCAATAGGGCCATTGCGATCAAATAACAAATTGCGGCCATATTGTTGTCATAAGGCAAAATGTCAATTTTGTCCTATTTAAATGTGTAACAAAAAATTTAAGGGTTTTTTACACTGAGTTTGTCACTTCTACTAAAGGCCTTTAAAAAATATTTCTTTTTGTCAATTTCTGTTATATATCAATGTAGCCTAGTGCATTCTGATGCAATGCCCAACATTAAAGTTTTGTTGGTCTCTATTTGGTTTTCAAAAGAAGTCTCTTAAATGAAGAGCAAAGAAAAATAAAACGAGAACTCACCTTTACTTTCAAAGATTTTTCCCTTTGAGATATGTTTTTCATTTTCTGAGAGGTGGTACGAATCCCTTCAAGTTCACTATGATATTGCTGCTTCCACTCAAACTGTGATGTGAGCACAAACAACAACAGAAGACAAACCAGGGCCCAAGGTCTAGACATTGCAATAAACAACAACCTTCTACACAATTAACAGCAGTAACAAACACCAAACTTCATGACATTTTTTGCATCTGATTCAGCAGGTTATGAGCACTGTCGAAAAGGTAAAGTGAAAGGCACAAAAAGTTACAAACTCTTGTAATAAACAGAAATATATGCACTGCATTTGTGTTGATTAGCTTTATCTACTAGATCAAGCTCTCTTTTTTCCAAGTTTCTTACACACCCAAAACAAAATGGCATATGAAGGGAGAGAGAAACCCTTAAAGCTATTAAATTTTTTTACATAGAAGCGTAAATTGGCAAGTTCGAGAACAGAACACAGAGGAAGAAGAAAACACAAAGACTTGGACTTTAATCAGAAAAAAAACGCATAATTGGGTTTGGGAAGTGAAGCATAACTTACGAGGTGAAGTGCTGCAAGGAGAACAATAACACATTCCGTTTTACCTCATAGGCAATTTCTCTTTGCTATGTGGCTATGTGCTATGGCTTCTACCAATTTCAGGTTTCCGTTTTATTTCAATTCGCGTGTACGGTGGTTGGTTACTTTCTCTTCCATGCTTTTCTATCCTCAAACTTTATTTATTTTATTTTTTATTTTTTATTTTTTTTGTGTTGAACAAAAAGCTCAAATCAGTTTCCAACTTTTATTTTTCGTTTTACATTTGTTAAATTTCTATAACTCTACATACTAGTTGAAAATTATAATAATCTCACAAAGTTTATTGAAGGTAGGGGCAGGCTATTGATAGAAAAGAAAATCAAGTTAAGACGAAAGTTCTGTTACATGTGAGCTTGTTTTTATTTTTTGGTTTTTGAAAATGACATTACTAATACTTGAATCAAGTCTATAAATGTAAGATGCACCTAAAATTCTCGGTGCTTCATTTCTGACCTAATTGTAGCAATAATTTGCTGTTGTCTCAATACGAAATGTAAGAAGTAGACGAGGATTTGGCATCAATTTATTGAATTAAAACTAGTTTATTGTTGGGAAAAGTTCAAAAAAATCCCTATGGTTTCCCATTTTTTTTTTTTTTTTTGGTAAACCCCTATGGTTTCCCTTTAATCATGTATTCTTTAAACCTTTTTTTTATCACTTCTTTACTTAATTTTTTTTTTCCCATCCAAGTCCATCTTTAATAAAAATTTAATTAATATATCTATTCTACCCTTCTTAGAACTTGTTATCCTCCATTTGTTGTGAATCTGATACAGGGATACACCTTTTACAATTATTTTTAAGACATTCATTTTTATAAATAATTAATCTACTTCTACAGCCAACATTTATTGTATTTAATAAATTAAGAATATTAGATCTAATAAATTTTTTTTTACAATATCTAATTTTTTGTTCCAATTTCTTTTATTTAAATTCATTTTTCAGCCCACACTATTACAAATTATTCCAAACTATATTAGAAAATTTAAAATTTAAACAACTTCATTAAATTAATTTCTAATTAATAAAACATTACATATAGTAAAGCTCAAGACCACACCGAAAAACTGGACATCTAAGTGCGACTTACAATATCTTTTTTTATAATCTTTATACTTTTACAAAAAGAACAAAAAAAAATTAAAAAAAAAATTAATACATGTTTAACAAATTGAAAATTGAACCAATGTAATTAATGGTTGTTGGTTTATTTAAAAAAATTTGTCTACAATGGATTGCTTTTAACTTTTATTGGTGTAGCTAAAATAAATATCATAGCTGATCGAAAAATTCTAGTCCAATCAAAACTATAATAGAAAAAACAAAGGACTCATTCAACAAATAACTCAATTACATAAAAAGGCTATACAGAAGCGATAACGTCATACTTGTTTTTATTACTTTTGCAGGCATAATACTTCATATTTTTAATATATACAAATATTAAAAAATAATAAATACTAACCTTCCATAACCAAAAAATATATAATATAAAATTATCAATCATTGTTAAAATAAAAGACCTAGTACAGTATATCTAAGTTTCAAGCTATAAGTTAGAAACTACATTAAATAATGTGGGTTGTAAAAAAAATTAAATAATGAAACTTAAGAAATTTTATTCTTGGGGAAACATGATACACAAGATAGCTGAAGTACTTTTGTAATAAGGGTAAAATAAACATGTCAGTAAAGTTTCTAATAGTGTTAATATGGATTTGGATTGAAAAAAAAAAAAAAAACTATTTGGGGGGGGGGGGGGGGGGGGGGGGTAAGCAATTAAAAAAAGAATAAGAATAAAGGGATAACAATTCAAAGGAAAACCAAGGAGGGTATTTTAAATTGAGTTTGAAGAGGGATATTCTCACTACCAAAATTTTCTATTACCAACTAACTACCTATCTAATCACCATTAGATTAACATTTTCTCTCTCTCTTCAAATTTTTTTAACATTCTCTCTCTTTCATCCAATGGTGATGTTATGGGTATTTTTAATCATTCTCTCTCTTACATCCGATGGTGATGTGATGGGTAGTAAGTTAGTAATGAGAATTTTTAGTGGTTAGAATATCCCTACTCTTTTAACTTTTCCCTTTACTGTTTAACAAGGGTTTGAAACATGAATGAAATTGAAGCCTAGTTATAGAAGGAGGTTGATCTTTATGTTTCACAAACATGAATGCGATTATTGTATGGCCGTACAATAATTACGAACTGGAAGGTAAGCTTTGAAAGAGTTGTTAAGATCCCAATTCCACAGGTAGCATAGTGAATTAGTGATCTCATTCTACATCTTACATGAGATGTTGAGCTGATTTAATAACTGTTAAAAATGCAATATCATATATAGAATAAACATTCTTCTTATTTTATTTCCTCCTCCTCAATAGTTTATATACAAGATAGTATAACAACCATATCATGAGAATAGGCAACTATCTACAAAATACTAACAATCAGATTCTATTCTTATCTAATAAAACAATATTTTAAATTCAAAACTTATTTTCAACAATAACCATTCGCTGGTCCATCACAAAGTTTTCATATTTCATTTATGTGAGAGGACATACCAAATGGCAAAGATGAAACATTGGTTCTCTCGGCCAACTTTGATCAAGGGCACACATTCTCATTCAACATTGGGTATCCCCCAACCTCTCCAAGAGCAACCATATGTTCGAATTGACTTATATTACAACAAAAATAATTTATAATCAAAATTATTTTAAACTAGTTCTCGGATGAAAAAATAATAGCTATACCCTTTCCAAAAATAATCAAAACCAGACATGAAAAAAAAGGAAAAGGCAAAATCCTTTGAAATGTCAAAGAGAATCCAAATATGACTAAGATCACTTCATCGTCCAGCCAAACAAAAAGACCATTTCATAGGCAAGATAGCCAATTTGTAGTCAAAAAAACAAAGAAAATCGGAGGCAATGCAGATGTCGAGCTGCAAACTATACAAACACCATTGAACCCCATACAATGAGTGTTTGTGTAAATCTCAATCCATAGATATCATAAAGCAATCTGTGTGGGTTTTCCACATATACTAAACGTAATTAAACGAAAAATTTAGTTAATTAAGTTTCATCTAAAATCTGAAATCCAGCCCCAACATAAAATGTGTGATCAACAACAAAATAAACCGCAAAATGGCGCTCTTAACACCAAGGTAGAGAGAAAGCACAGGCACGATAACCAAATTCCTCATCCCACTAGATGGGATTTGAGTACACAAATTCAACCATGCTATTTCCCCATTACACAATATCTTAACCCTTCAAAGTTCTAATATTAGCGGAACAAAACAACATCAAGTACTCTTTAGATACCATATCATAGGAAATACTAAAGACAAAACAAAATTAAATTCCGGTAACAACCACCACTTTAACAGAGTTCAATAATCCAAAACCCTATCACAGAAAGTAAAACAAAATTCAAAACATAACAATTCCACTAAAACAAAGCATCACCGGAAAAAAAAAGAAGCTTAAAACCTCCTCCCAGGTCCGCCGCCGCCGCCGCGACCAAAGGGAATCTGCTGCTGAACGGGGACAGGGTCAACCTGAACAACACCAGGAATTTCGCCCATTCCAAGGGCCGCGAGCATGTCGAGTGTCTCCTTATCAACCTCGATGTGATCGGTTCCTACGGCGGAGACGTCGGGGACGAAGTCCATGCGACGCTCCCTCTCCTCCTCCTGCAGCTTCAGTGAAATTCCGCGAACCGGACCCTTCTGGATCCGTTTCATGAGATGGGTCGAAAAACCCGCAATCTTGTTTCGGAGCCTCTTCGATGGTATCAACGCCACCTCCTCAAGGATCTTCTTGTTTGTGTGGAAATCCAGCGTCATTCGAGAATAGTACCTCTCTATCACTTGCCTTGATGATTTCTTCACCGTCTTCGTGCGAACGCGTCCCATCCTTGCAACGGAAACAGTGAATCTATGAATCCGCGGCTTGAAGACACAGAGATTGTGAGATAAGGGTTAGGGAATAAGGTGAATGAGGGAAACTAGGGTTTTGTAGATTTTAGTGAATGAAATTGGGCCTGTTTTTATAACGGGTATGGGCCCGGCCCAGGTTTGATAAGCCCATTAATCACACTTTTATGTTCTATTGTTGAGAAGGGGAAAAGGAGCTGGAGTTGCGAATTGCGATGGTGTTTTGGTCGTACCCGCCGACGGCGAGGCAACTGGCGGTCACCGCCGGCGTCTTTGTGTTCGGAGCTTCGTTGATTGGTATCGGAGCTTATCTGTCGTTTGTTAACATAGCTCCTCAACAGGCTCACGCAAAAGCTCGCAGTGAAGCGATAAGGAATCATCTCAGGAAGAAATTGGATGATTGAAAATATAATTTCGTTCGGTTACGTGGCTCCTTCCTTGGTAATGGAAATTGTTACAATTTATTGTTATTTTGGAATTAGGGGTGTAAAGTATGTTGTGTAGGGATGATTCTTAGTGTCTTTTTTTTTTTCTTTTTCTTTTTTCGATTTGTACAATTTGTTTTGAAATTCATATTGTGAATATTGTAAACTTTGTTAAAAATAAATAATTTTGAGTTTGGACTTTGGATTACCCCAGTTACATTTATGCACACATATTATAGTACAAAATTTTTAAACTCTCGAAAGCTTATTCAAATATCGTACGGCATTATGTATGCGTCTTTATGTTAAAAACCAGAGGGACAGATTTCTGCACACATAAAAACAAGATGAACAAAGTATACATATATATTAACTCTGATTGTTATGTTATGTGCATGTTGTAATTATTTTCAGCATAAGTATTGTATTTCCATATCATGAAGTACTTGGCGCTCACAGCATACAAATTGTAAGAAGCTCCTATTAGAAAGATTGTTGTTCTGCATCTAAGTGTTGAAGTAGGTATGAACAATCAAATTAGCAATATCATCATATTCCAGATCAGGTATATTAGAAACTACAGAGGCAAAGAATTTTCTTTTGGTTAATCATTTTTTTTTATATATAGTGGATGAAAATTCCCCCAATAAGAACCAGACATTTCATTGTTTAGGCCATCGAATAGAGATATACACAAATTAGAAGTGTCACAACTCACAACCGAGAATGTTACGGGAATGCAACTAAAATTTATTAAAACAAATATTATAATAGATTACCACTAATTTTATTTAAATTAATAAAAATTGGAAAAATGTTTCATTTTTAAATTTATTCTTTGAAAATCGAGATTAGGGTTTGTGAGATTGATTATAGGAAGGAAAGAATGGAAATATATTTCTATCACATCTGTGATACATTTATTTAAAAAAATTACATAATTGATTGTGTAAATAATTAATAAAATTTAATAATAATTTTTTTACAAACTAATAATATTTATTTGCACCCGGAAATATTAAAAAAAATAAATGAATAAAATATTATTTACCAATACAAAACTAGTTTGTGATCAAACATGGTGGAAGAGGTGGAATTTACGAAATGAGAACAAAATTGAAATTATTTTAAAAAATAGGTTACTTAAGTTGAACTTTTTTGTTTGTTTTTAAATTTTCGTGCGACACTTAACATGGAGTGTCTTTTTTTTTTTTTCTTTTTTTTTCTTGTGACATTTAGAGGATTTATTTCTCTTGATGTTGGGGTAAATCAAAATTCGTTTGCTTTTGTAAAATTATGATTCGATCCAAAGACGAGATAATATTTTCATGCTCAACTACATTACCTCAATATAAATTTTAAGTTAAGAGGCATCTATTATGATTTATAGTAAATGCAATTAGTTTTAAATTGGCTTAATTATTCTTTAGTTCCTTGAAGCATAGATCAGATTAATATATTGGAATAGATTATTCTACCTATCATTTTTTCTGTCTACCTTTGCTTACCACTCTAAAAACTGTTAGATTAGAATCTAAAGAAGAGAGAGAAAGGTAAATGTTAATTAAGATTCCGATCTAACGGTCTTTTCGAGTGGTAGGCAAATGTATGCAGAAATAATGGTAGATAGAGTAACATGTCCGTAATATATTTTATGAACATTTTAATTCTTACATTTGTGAAAATGATTCAATATCCCAATTTTTTTATGGTGGAAGCTACTCTTGTAATATTCTCATACCTTCAATGAATTAATATATATTGATTTCTCTCTCTGTACAGAGTCCAGACCAGTGTTTAAAAACCCGGCCCGACCGAGGTAAAGGGTCACGGGTTTAACCGGGGGTCACGGTATCACTACGCTGACCCGGTTTTAAATGTTAAATAATATATATATATATATATATATATATATATATATATGAAAATATTAAAAAATAAATCACCAATCATCAAAGATTTAAAATATACTTAACATAATTCACCAATTACAACTATAAGTCAATATTACACAATCTAATTAAAGTATCAAGATATCAAAGTACAAAACTCATATTCTAATGGAGTCAATACGCTGACCTGGTTCTGCCTTTTTTGAGAAAGACCATTTCAAAGGAAAATTTAAAGGAAGTAAGAATAAGTTTTTATTTTTCATGGACCACAAAAATTTCATTTGAATATGTAAAATTCTTACCTTTTCTAGAAAATTCGCGGCAGCAAGTGAAGTTATAAGACGTCTAGATCGTTGGGAGAGAATAGAACAATTCGATTACATTACACAATCACTTTTCCTACAAATTAACTCTTATAAAACCCATAAACTATGATTCGATTGTTTCTTTTTCTTTTTGATAAGTTGATAGATAAAAACCAACAATACAAACTAATAAATAGAAATACTAGGAGTTCTAAAAATAGATGTTAAATCCGCGTTAAACCAGAAGACCAATATCAGAGGGTGGGGAATAAAAATACACAAATCATTAGTATTAGCATTCATAAGGGGGGAGTTAGCAAGCCAGTTTGTATAACAATTGCCTTTTTTGTATGTATGAACTGGCTGAACTCTTCAGCCTTAGTAAATTATGTGCGTATACGACATATTAGATGACACTCAATTCGATTGTTTCAACTATTTAGATTTATAATTAAACTATAATTGAACAGAATTATTAAATAATATTTAAACTGAAAACATAAATTATTCATGTTTTAATTTATTTAACTGATTGATTTAATCAAATATTTATAACATTACTTTTGAGTTCCTACGTTTTGTATAGCTTTGTTGCTTTGTAGTTTGGAAACTCAGAAAAATATATGTGTAGAGCTTAAAAATATTTTAAGATGAATAAATGTGTTTATATTTTAAGTGAGTATAGCAGCACCGAAAATATTTTCTTCTCAAGGATAGATCATTATGTACCTTTTGATTTCCAATTTGTTATTAATTCTTATTTAGTTCCAAAATGAGTGAAGAGGTTTTTGTTAAAGGAGATATGCCGAATAAATTATGCAAATAGATAATTATGTACCAAAATAATAATAATAAAAAAATCTTTAATAACGTGACACATGTTTCCGCATCCTTATCTGGCTTAAGAAAGATATTAAGTATTAACGAAAGGGGAATATTAGTCTCATGTTATATGAGAGTAGTTCTCTCATGTTATAAAGAGAATTCAAGTGGGGTCCACCATTAAAAAACAAAAAAGAAAAAGAAAAAAGAGAGGGTGCGACTTTCGAAGGGAGATAAAATGAAATAATTATCTCATGAAAAATGAAAGTAGTATTTCCCTTAACGAAAACGGTTGAGTTTTAACTACGGTCACCATGATCGTTCATAAATATAATTTTTTTGACTAACAGTGCAGCTTTTTGAGTTTCTTTCAACGTTCACCGAATTCCATTTTCTAATCCATTTTATACTTATACTAGATTATTGCTTATATTCGTTCCAGCACATGATGAAAAAACAAATTTTGGAAAATCTTTTGGCATTAGAGAATGTGTCTCTCTTTTTTAGGGGAGATTGGTCTCATCCTTTTTTTAGTGACAAAGTCTAACACAACCCGTTGTTCTAATGAAGAGTTAGTTTTTGAAATCATATTCCAAAAATAAAATAGTCGGAGAAAGTTGAATAGAGTTACTCCAAGTTCATTAAAAAAAAAAACTCAAGTTTTATACAGTGTCATTTACATTTTTCTTAATGCATTTACGAAATCTCTAATTTACGTCTCTTTTACATGTACCCGCAAACAAACTAATCAGTTTAATTATGTTTCACTTGTTTCGATTCGATCAACCTACATATATCAATATGTAAAAATATATTTAATTCCTTACAAAAAAAAATACATTTAATAATAAAATAAATGGATACGATAATTAAAAGTAATCACAACTGTTAAATTAATAACAATTAGAAAATTGAAAGCTAGCTCAACCAATCAAAACCTCTTTTTATAGAGCGACCTTATAAACCCTAATAATATTATTATATGAGCTTGTATACTGTTTTTCATTATTGCACTACAAAAATTCATGCATTTTTTGTGAGGTCATATTTTCATATTGTGGGGGTCTTTGACCGCCACAAAAGACCACAATTTGTTGAAATATTTTCTGAAGGCTCCAACCCCACAAATGTTTCAGTTTCGGAAGGTTTAAGATCCCCACAAATTTGTTGAAAATTTAAAAAAGAAAAATGATTTAAAATTTTATGTTTCTTTTAAAAAACCAGGTAGATTCAAAAGGATAAAAAAAAATTCATTCCAAATATTTGAATACATATCTAAATAGAACTTGGTTTTCAAAGATAAAAAAAAATCAAAGAGATGTATAAATGAAACTAAAAACTAAAAGTTATTAAAAATTGATAACTATTCATGCAGGCCAAAATTTGGAAGTTCTACAAGACAAATTCACATTTAGATAAAATTATGTTACAAAATTATGTGAGAAATAAATCTCACTTAAAATGTAACCCAACAGAAATGGCCCAGGTATGCAAACATTGCCTCTGATCCTGCGAAACATAGAGCATCTTATGACATTAACCAAAATAATTTTAACAGCAAAAAAATGATAGCCATGACAGTTTAAATAAGGGGAGTTTATAATTTAATATAAAACACTTTGCCCTGGTATTTCCCTTTTTAAAATCAAAATAATAAATGCATAACACACAATTAATATAAAAGATAGGTAGTGTCATCTACAGTTTATTGCAAGTTACAGTTTATTGCAAGTCTTTTTGCATCAGTTGTTCTTCTAGCTCGGTAAACAGTGCAATGAAGTGAGTGGTATGTTGGGTCAAACATAAAGACCTAACTATGTGAGCCGAGTGAATATTGGAGCAAAAATGCCTATAATGGGAGAGATGGAAAAGAGTTTGAAACTACAAGCTTGTTCAACCCAAATTGGACAGGCTTTACTTCTCTCCATCCAATCATATATACATCCAGGTGGTAATGGTGAGTGCACTTTGCAATAATCCTAGGATTTTGCTCAGTATATTCTGTCACGGAAAAGTAAGACACTCACAATAGATAACTTTTTAAATAACTTTTTTTGAAAAAATTACATAATTTCAACACTTCAACCTTAATCACAGCTACAATTTATGCTAATAACAAATCGTAAGCTTTGACTAAAAAACGTTTCTCACCTTCAAGACATGTAGGACAGACATATTCTTCAGATGAATGTGATTGACATGTACATAGCAAATTGGTGGATTCAGCTATTTGGTTTGACAGAGTGCAGCATGGCAATTGTCTACCCTGTGAACAATAACAGAAGACAATAAAAAGAATTAGTAATCCGGGCAATATATGGTAGATACTAAATTGGCACTCAATTGTGCAGGGGCTCGACATGACTGCAACTTCCACGAATTGTTTCTCCTTTAATTCTTATTTAAATTAGGTTTATAATATGTCAAATTAAATATAAAGGTGTCTAGTTGTGTGCATAAAATTTTGAGAGAAATTGGCTTAGTAGATTTTTCAGAATTGTAGAAATAGTAAATGATGTTTAGGGCTCTGTTCGGAGTTGGCAAACAACTTTGTTTGTCCAACTTCAAATAATGATAACCGGAGCTAGGGACTCCAAATAAGGCATGTGATACCTTTTTGGAAAAGTAATTGAGTCTAGATTAACATACTAAAAGATGAGTATTTTATAACAAGTGATTTGCGATCATTGACTAGAAAGAAGCATGTAAAGTTACGGGAAAATCGTAAAAATGATATTTGAGCTAAATGGGCTTATGAGTAGAGCTGTCAAAAAGGCCCTAACCCCATGGGCCACCCCTTGAGCCCTCATTTTCAGCCCTCCCAATTTTTAGCCCTCATGTAGTAGCCTAGTAGGTTTATTTTTCAGCCCATTTTTTTTGGCCCTCATTTTTTTGGGGTTACAGAAGGGTCAACCGCGGGCTGGTTAATCACATTAAAAAATATTCTGCCCCTTTATCAAAACCTAAGTTATTTGGATTCCATCACTGATAGAATAGGAAGAAGAAATGTTGTGCTGGAGCTTATCAGCACTGTGATTGATCCAAGTAAGGCTTTCTCTGCTCCAGGCCATATCATTGTTTCCAATCACTCTCAAAAACTATCATTTCTATGACCCATCAATTTCTGTCCTGGATATCATAAATTATACCTATTTCTTCAACGAATTTTTGCTTAATGGTTTGGTTCTTATTCTGCTCTATAGAAACTAAAGCTCCAAAGAAGAGCAACGAAGCAGAGCTGAAAGACTGGTCGAAGAAATCCAATGCTAAAGCAGAGAGAGTTAAAGAATTCGTTGTTGACTCGAATTTCGGGTTTCCCGAAGCTATTAATGTGACAAACAAAAACCAGAGAGAATTCTTCTTGGAAAGCATAACCATCGAAGGCTTTGCCAGCGGAGCAGTTGATTTCCCCTGCAACTCATGGGTACGACCCACCAAGGATCATCCTGGAAAAAATACTAATGTGTGAGATGTGATACCAATTTGTAATTGATTTGGGAGCATCTGAACCTGGAAGGGTAGTGGGAAAAGTTTGGAAAAAATGGTGCAGAATATTTTTTAATGTGGCCCGCGGGCTGGCCCTAACCCGTTGGGTTATATGAATTTTTGGCCCGTGCGAGCTGGTTAATATGTGGGCTGTTTGGCCCTGTGGGCTTTTTGGCCCTGGCCCGCGCGGGCTAGGGCCTAACGGGCCGAGGTGGCCCGTTTTGACAGCTCTACTTATGAGAACACTTAGTAACTTATAATAGTTAATTATATTACTTGGATGAGTTGAAAATAATCTAAGTTACCTAAGTGAGCCTAGAAGAGGATTCTAAGTTATGTAAGTAATTAAAGAATGTGGTGGCTTATAATAATGCACAAAAATAAATAATAAGTAATAATTGGTCTAAACTTGTGATGAGCATATTATTGGCATATAAGAATGTAATGGAATAATTAAGTGATTGAGTATTAATAATGTAAATGATTTCTGCTCTAAGTTTGCCTAAAGAGCTTGACACTTGAGAGTGTACGAGAGCATACGTATTGACTGTTGGAGTTGGGCTGTTGATAAGCTCAGTGAGGTAAGCTCCTAGTTCTAGTTGACTCATCTCTCTTGTGACCCCACCATGATGGTGGGCATTATGGTTGTATTGTATGAAAGTATATGGTATGATATATGTGCATTCATTCACATTTATATAGATGTTATATGATCTTGATGTTATGATGATGCACTGATGATATATGTTATGAGGATCCTGGCTAGTGATCATGGAATGTAGGCTGTCTATGACTTGACTCTGGGAGCTATTTCATACTGAGGTTGTGTTGACTGTCTATGGCTTGACCCTGGAAGTCACACATATGTAACCGTCTATAACTTTGACCCTAGGGTTACACAAAGATGATATGATGATGCTGTGTTTATGCTATATGTCTGTATTATATGTTTTATATCTGACTTATCATGTAGGAAGTGGGCTCAGGGGTTAGAGGATCCTTTATGAACCTTGAGCTTACTGAAATGTTGTTATCTCACCCCGTTTGGGGACATTATTTCAGGTACCCAAAGTAATGGTTATGCTTCTAGGGGCAAGGCCCCCGTATTAGAGTAGTTGATGATGTAGCTAATGATTTTATATTATGTTTAGATTTGATATTGGCACGTAGACTTGTTAACATGCTTAATTATTTTATGGAGATTATTGTATGTGTTTATTTAGGCTCATGATTGTATTCTTAGAGCCATGGATTATGTACTGATGCTTTTATACTTTGAATTAATATAGACTTGATGCACGTATTCAGTTAATTTGGGCATGGAGCCTTATTATTTGTATTGACCCATTGAGGGGATTGCAGTCCGTGTGGGACTTACAAGCCATCTGTTTAAATTATTGTATCAATTAGGTGATCTGTATGTGTGGGACCATGTTCCCAGTTATCTGAAATACAACCGTTATGCTGTTCGTGAGACTCCGTCAGGAATGACACTTGATGTCATACCTTGATGGTAAATGGCCACTAATACTGGCTCATGGGATTAATTATTAGATGTATGTTTAGATTTACGCTTTCGCAGTATCTCACGTGAACGTTTTTAAAAATATTTTCAGAAAAGGTTTTGGAAAAAATTTACTCGTATTTTCGTAAAACGCTTTATTATTCTTTTAAAATAAAGTCTTCCGCTGTGTCGGCCAAATATCATGTATATTAACAACCGCAGTACTACGGTTACAGTAACTGACTCCAAATGTATATTAGAGGCTGTTGAAATAATTGTCATTAATTATTGTTTAAAGACAGTTATTATCTAACCGCCTCAGTTCGACGAAGACGCCAGAAGAATCACCTCTAAATGGAAATTGGAGGCGGTTAAAATGAAATCGCCTCAGAAAGACCGTTGGAATTTACCCATTTTGTTGCCGTGAATAGCAGAGCCAAAAATTTATTGTTATTTCGATTAATAATAGTGTCAGTCAATTTTCCATTAGTAATAATATATAATGGAGCCAAGTAGCCAACCAATGGAGTTAATCAATTTTCCAATAATATGAATCAAGAGAGAGTTTGATGCCTGTTAACTTTTGACTTCAACACTAAAATTCTCGTATTTGAAGTCAAAAGAAAATCCATCACTATTCATTCACATCTTCTTCTGTAAATATTTCGATCCCTCTAAATTTTAGAACTTCTACTTGACTAAAATCTTCATGAGTTATTAAACAAAGAGAAAATAAAACATATTGGCCTTGAAAAATAGCTATACATAACCTGAATCGTAAACTGATTTTAGCTTTACCTGATTTGTATTTGTATAGCACGACCATTACACATGTGTGGTCTCAAACCTGTTAATAATGTGATCAATATCGAAGAGGGATCTCGGACAATGCTCTCCACTGCAGGTTTCTTTTTCTCACCATTGTTTGCACTTTGAAAGCTATCTCCTATCTTTGCACTAACTACGAAAGAGATACTATGCGGGCGCCTACCATACTCAGCTTTTGATTTTCCTTCCATAATTTGTGAGTACTAAGTGTACTCTCTTCCAAATGATACAAATTTTCGCATTACCTTCCTTTTTCAAGAACTATACAACCTCATGTGACTTTTACAACTCTATAAGCAATTATAGTTTTAAAATTCTTGGAGTCCAACTGGCTACCTGAAATAAAATCCCTACTACCTTTGGGACATAAGCCACACCACTCAAAGTATATATCACTCAATCAAACATCTTTAGTTTGATCATTCATGTCACGACCACGTCACGTATAGACTTGTTGCCCAAGGATATTAACTCCACCCTTACTTTCTTTGAACGAGTTAAAATAAATCTACATGGAGAAAATATGAACAAAACACCCAAATCTATAAACCATTTGTCTCTGTAAAGAACCTTGGGATACACCACCCAAAAAGCTAGCTCAAATGTGGGAGTGTCCAAGGCCTTATAAAGGCCACATTAGTTGTCCGTACAACCAATATGAGATTATATATCTCAATACGCCCCCTCACACGAAAGCCCACTGGGCTTGAAGGGTGGACAGCATACAAGCCCACCTACATGTGGAAAGAAATTCCACTACAAAGAAAGTGGGAGGCGGTGAGATTTCGGAAGCTCTGATACCATGTCAAAGAACCTTGGGTTACACCACCCCAAAAGCTAGCTCAAAGAGTGGGAGTGCCCAAGGTCTTATAAACTCCACATTAGTTGCCCATACAACCAATGTGAGACTATATATTTCCACAGTCTCTACGAGTGGAAGTGGATTTAACTTTAGAGATTGCGAGAAAACCTCCCTTATCTTGTTCGTTAACTATAATCACAACAATTTTTGTCTAATAAACTTGTTTTTTTTTTCCTTTGTAGAAAATTTATTTTTGTATGTCCAAAATATTTGTAGTGATAACATTGCATACCCTTTTTATTGGACCTTGATGTAGACATGCTTATCTCAAATCTTCTACTAGCCAACCTTCCTCTTCCTTTAGCAACCACGACTCTTTAATGATAATCCGTGCTCTGAAGACTATCTTGGGTATGCTCTAGGGAGATTGATTTTCTCCCATACATCATTGTATCATGAAAATGGTTGTAGGAAGGTGTGAAAGAGAACAATAAAATGGCTAAGTCTTCGTCATCAACCTTAACTTCCTTTTTAGCAAGATCATTAACAATGGAATTAAATTCAGCAATATAAAATAGAACCGAGATATATTCCTTCATGAAAAATGTGTGTAACTATTGCTTCATTCATAATTGATTTCTTGTAGACTGTGTAAGATATAAGCTTTCCAGCTTTAGCCACAAACCCGCCATCATCTTTTGTTGTAGCTCCTCTTAAAGAATATTGTTGGACAAACATAATTGAATAGTTGAAAGTGTCCCCTCGTTCATGTCATCCTATTTATCATTAGACATCACATCCAACTTCTTTGCTTTACCAAATAATGCCTTTTTCAGACCTTGTTGTGTTAGAACGATCATCATGCACGCTTGCCAACCAACTCTTGTCTCGACGATTCCAACCATAATGATAGGAACCAATCTGTGGAGCCAAGTAGTAGTTGTTGAAAGAAACACTCCAACTATTTCAATATGCAATTAAGCCACCTCTATTCACGAAGCCCACTAACGAACCAAGCTATTGATAGTTGATACTAGTTGTTGGGAATTTTCAGGATATATGAAATAATATGCAGACTTCAATAGTAACATTATTGTAAAATTATATTAATTGAAAGACAAGATTTAACATGATTTACCAAAAATCGTGCCATCCCCTCGGAAAATATCAAATTCATTATGAGAGGTTTCAGAATAACCAAAGTAAAACACTTAAATTTTCCCGCCAGTGTTGTTAAATCCGATTCGGGCATCGATCCGGTTGAGATACTAGGTCATTGGTCGGACCGGTTGATCCGGATATATATATAGATATAAAAATATATAAAAATATGAACATATAAATTCAATTATATTCTCCATATCTAAAATGAATTAAACAAGGTTCAGTAAATTATAAACTAAAAAATATGAAGCATAAATAAATAAAAATATAAGTTATTACTATGTCAATTTAAATTGTAATTCAGAATCCCCATAAATATACCTCTCAATGACATTGAATTCATATTTTTCAAATTCAACTACATTAAAATGACATATATCGTATTCTCTTAATTTATTATTCTGCAAATTGCTTCAGTATTGGAAATTGAAATTTAAGTTAATTGTAGAAGAGTATGCTAGCAAATAAAATTACAAAAAAAAATTAAAATGAGTTCTACATTTTTTTGATGGGGAAGGTTATAGTTGCTACATTTTTTCTTACTATTTCTTACTACTAAATCTTAACCGTTGATTTCCGTTAATCTAACGGTTAAGATTTATTGGATCATATTTATTAATTAATTATTAATTTCCAATAAATCTTAACCGTTAGATTGACGAAAATCAACGGTTAAGATTTAGTAGTATCGAAAAGAGGTAGTAAGTATAACATCTCCCTTTTTTTTTTTATAAAAAGAAACAGTTTTGGTTTTTTGTTTATTTTATTTTTTTTTGTTTTTTTAAATACATGATCCGACCGAGTCATCGAGTCACGGGTCATCGGATTTGACCGATTTTATCCAAATTTTGACTGGATTAATGCATGACTGGTTAAATGCTTGACCCAAACTGATCCGATAATCGATTCACCGACCGGAGTTTTCAACAGTTCATGAACCTAAAAACCTCATTATTGTACGGAGTCTCACTTACGAATATGCTATCATTATGTGGATAGTCATAGATCATCTGTCTTTTTCTTTATATTATTTTAACGTTACACATTTTCGTTATGATCTTTTAAGCCCTGTAGAGTAATATTCATCGTACAGGCATCATATGTACTTTCTCTTCTTTTTCCTTTTTGCATAAATTCTTTTATATTTTTCGTAGATAAACTTTGCACGCATCTAATTAATAAGCTAAGACGTCTCACCACGTCTTCAGAGAAAGGTAAAAAAAATAAAAAAAGTAAATCTCATCTCTCTCTCTCTCTCTCTCTGCGTGGTGGACTTGTTGATGACGTTGATGTCTCATTTGTTTTTCTTTTCGTACTTAGATTCATCCATGTCCTATAAGGTGCGCATGCATGATCATTTCTTTAAAAGGCTAGTCAAAATTGATGTTCTTGGTTACAAGTTACAGCCAAGAGGTGTATGTATCATGCATCTCTCTCATTAATTCTCACTTCTCTCTTTAGGGAGCAAAGTGAAAAATGCTCAATTGGACGGTTGGGCTTAGTGGACCATGCTATTGGGCCCTCTATGAAACTCTCTAAATGAAATGGTCCCACATCTAAGGGTCTAGATTCGCCCCTATACTATATATCCTACACTACAAAGCCCTCAGCTATCACATGCATGCCACGTGCCGTTTACCCGATTCAATCACCGTTCTCTGCAACTCTTTTGTTGCACTTTGTACACACATCTGCAAAATGAGATGAGAAATTGAGAAAAACAGGCATGCTACCAGACAGAACGGTAAAAGAATAAAGATGGTTGACAAATGAGAAGGGAAAAAAAAAAAGAGAAGGATAAAAATAGTACCGGTTCGGGCTTCTGATCCGGTGGGCCCACATCCCAATTAAACACTATTCATTGATTTTGTGGGCCCCTTTTTATGTAGCCCCACCACCCCGCATGCCTTCTCCTTGATGGGTGAGAAAATTTTAATTCACCAAAACCATTTATTTAATTAGAGCACATGGCCTCTTCTATTCTATATTTGTTGTTTTGGCTCCCACGGTAATTTTTTTTTTATTAACCTTATGTTAGGAGGGTTTACTTTACTTTTATTTATTTATTTCTTGAAGTAACAATAACATGGTTTCTCATGACTCAAAGAAGATTTTGTTGTTGTGTTTGGAATTAATATAATAATTTATATTTTGTTGTTGTATCACAATTTGTTTAATCATTGTCTATGTAGGATACACTAGTATATATTATATTATAGAGTTATATATATATATATATATTTTTTTCATGACTTATGAGTTTTGGGAATTGTTACTCGATTACTTGTTTTTATTCAAGAGTAAGGATATTTTTATTACCGAAATTTTCTATTACTAAGTTACTACCTATCTAATCACCATTGAATCAAAGAGAGAGAATACTAAAATTTTTTGAAAAAAGAGAAAATATTGATCCAAAGGTGATTAGATAGGTAGTGACTTGGTAGTAGAAGATTTTGGTAGTAAAAATATCCCTCCTCTTTATTCAATAGTTATATATTTATATAAAGCGCTATATGTTTCTTAGGGGAAGGATCCATTTATAATTTTTTTTTTTTTACAAATTACATTAAGTATGACCGATCATACACTCCTGATTAATATGACCGGTAATATTTAGTGTAATTTGCAGGAATTTATAAATAAAAAATTTATAAATATAACATTCCCCTATTTCTTATGTGGCAAGAGAACACAATAATTTCTCGCCAACTCTTTGATTTTAGTGCTGCCATTTTTTTTTTTGGTCTTTATTTCTCTCTGGGTGGGTCTCACTCACTTTGCCTCAGTTTGCTCAAGAAGTTTTTTTATTTTTCATTTTCATTTTTTTTTTCTCTATTGCATAAGAGTATAAACTCCTTATATAAATTGGTTTCTTGGTGTAGCTAGGTATAGGCTGTTTTGATAGCCTATACTTGCGGTAGATATTTAGACTTGTGACTCCATCATGCCAGATATTCGGTTGTTTGGATTCAAGAGTAGCCTAACCTTCTAGGTTGGTGCCGTTTGATTTTTGTATTACTTATGAGGGAGGATTGGGGAAGGGAAATGCAGAAATTGTTATTTGGATATTTTATGTTAGGACTGAATATAAATACCCACAAACAATTGTAAAGTAAAATAGAGAATAAGAAAAAACGGAAACATAAACTTTATTGTGATTTATTCAATGTAAATTACATCCAATAACATTCATTATATTCTTCTAATTGGTTTTCTCTATATCAAGCCATTGTCGCCAACAAAAGTAATAATCTCAATATGAAGTATGAGTCATATCCAAAATTCTAAAATCTTTCAATTTTCCGATTTAATATATTTTCTTATGCAAATCAATTTTATTAGATAGAATGTAATTTTTTTTTGTTGAAATCAAATAAAATAAAAAAACATTTTTTTGTCGTCGTCTGATACCAAATAGAATTCCACTTCAAAGAAAGTCTCGGCGAGGATCTTTTATCCAATCTGATGTCGAGTAGCATTGGACCCAAAACCTTAAGGTGTTGGGTGGAGATATTTTTAATGGTTTTATATATCTCAAGAATATCTTTTACACACATTTTTCATTTTGTTGTTGAAATCAAATATAAGAAATAAAAAACATTTTTTTATACAATACCAAATATATATATATATATATATATATATATCTATATATACATATATAAATATAAAAGCATTGGATTCATATTAAATATGACATTATTAATATTAGTTTCTCAATTCTAAAAATTTGAACTTGAGAAATAATTGAAATTTATACAATAATATATATATATATATATATATATATATATATATATATATAAGAAAATCAAGTGGATTAATTACAAGTGGATAACAAGTGTGTTAAAAAATAGCATAATAAAAAAGGATTTATGTTTTAAGAGATAATTTTTATTTCCTACGCATACAAAAGTGTATGCGGCTCATTTTTTCTTTTTCTCTCTTTTCTTTACATATGGGGCCCACATATTTATGTGTGTGTCATACAACGTGAGAAACATTAATCTCAATGAAAAAAAATATGATTTTGATAAACATGAATAGTTTTTGAATTGCTAGTCTTGTCCTTTTTGTGTATCCACGTACCGCACCATGAATTATTAGAAAAGAAAGAAAGAAGGAAGAAGGTTGTGTGGGGCCCTGGATTATGCCGACAGATCGAATATAATATGGTGCATTGCAAGAAGTGAATATTACACTTGCATGCCTATGTTTGAATTTATGTTAATCCATGATTAGTATTCTTTTCCACAAACCAAATCATGGGTATAAGTCCTAATCGAAACATCCATTTCATGACTACGGATTAACAGTAATCTGAGCCACTCATTATCACAAATAGATCGACTATATCTTACATGATGAAACGCGTTCTAACATTAGCCTATAATATTCCTTGGTTCAAACTTCTTAATTATGGATAATTATCAACCCCTAGATCATCTCTTTCCTAAGTCTATCTATGTTCATTGCCCTGCCATTTGGCGTGCTATAATACAATCTAACTCTATATACGTTTTCTATTTTGCTTTCACTTATGGGTATTGGTCAATGTACAAATGCTTGGACTATATTTGATTTAATGCTCCATTAATCATGTTTGTCCCACTTTCCTCCAAGTCTCCCAAAAGATCAAAGTCTACCTATCTAGTTGAATAAATCTTTGGTACTATTGTTCTACCAAATATTCAGTACATCCCACCAACGAAAATATTACATGTCAGTTAATTTTATTTTATTTTTGTCAAATTTTTTATCTCTCCTCTGATGTGTACTGTTCTAATTGATGAGATGCACTGAATCTTGGTACAGCCGTAGTACCAAAAATTTATTGGTAGCTGGCTAGTTAAACACGACCCTCCTGAAACTAATCATGCTGATAAGATTGATCATTAATGTCCAAAGACAATAGAAAGTTTAGTACCACTTGAGTCCCTACCAATGTAATGAAAGTCTAACATATCGGCCACTTCGCATTTGTGCACTGTTATCAAAGTTAATGGTCCATATACAAAGACAAGTATGCCTCATGTATAAACTAAAGGACTATGGTCCCCACTAATTAATTATCCTGAAGGAACAAAAAAAAGAAGACTTGATTGAAATTTGGCTTGAACTTTCTGATTTCTTATTTGGTTGGTTTGGGACTATACCTTTCAACCTTCTTTACTGCTTTTGTTGGAGATTTAGGGTCACATACATAAATAAATTGCTGCATATACGCTTTTTAACTTCAAAAGGCCACGTGCAAACATGTTACTATATTTACAATGATTACTATTAATAATTTCTAATTGAGATAGTCTCTAACATAATTGCAGATAGCATCATCCGGAATTAGCTGCATCAAACTGCAATTTAAAACTCTGGATATTAACACAATGAGTGTGACTCAGTTAGCAATACAAACTGAGTAGGTGGAGAAAGAATTAATCTGTGTTCGATTTCCTCCAAATATATCTTTGAGGAGGGATAAAAAGCTTTTTTTTTTTAGAAACTGATCCTAATTATCTCTTTGAGGCGAATCAAAAATCCCGGGGTCTCCAGTTCGACTCTTTGAACCGCCTATGAGACTAATCCAAATATATCTTTGAGGAGGGATGAAAAGTTTTAAATGTGACTAAATCCCAACTTCAAAAAAAAAAAACTCTGCTTATTTATTCTAAAGAGTCCCTATTCCAGAATTGGTTCAGTTAATTTTGACATTCTAATAGCATATGCATGTGCATATTCTATTTATGCTACAGAGTCCCTAGTCCAAAATTTGATCAATTAATATGAGATTCTAATAGCATATTCATGGTGTGTTAATTAAGACCGGTCAAAAATAAACTGAAATTTAATGAAGTTGTTAAGTGGTGTAATAATATTTTATTGTAGTTCAAGCACTAGATTGGTTTTTAAGTATATATATATTAATTGAGTAGCTGTTGTTGTTATTAGTCTCGGTGTCCGATAAACTCAGGTCCAGGATGCGTATCAAGATTATAGATTGCATACATCGTTCTTGGCCTTTTGTTAAACAAGTTGTTTTTGGAATATATCACTGCTACAATGAACCATTAGAAACTACAATCTAGAACAGTCTTTCTGATCTCTTACAAAAGACAATATTTAGTTAAACCAATCATGATCCATAGCATCTTTATGACAAAACCATGCTCGCTGGCCTTGTTTCATCGAAACGAATAAACTAAGACACAGAAATCCCTGCCTTATATATATGTATATGATAACTAGACCAAGTTAATGAATGTTTATGTCCCCATGCAATTTATTGCTAAAAGAAAGACATGGACTTTAAACTCATCGTCTCAATTTTCTAAAAAAATTCCAAAAAATTTATAAACGATCATGTCAAAATCTATATCATATGATAACTTGACCAAGTTAATGAATGTTTATGTCCCCATGCAATTTATTGCTAAAAGAAAGACATGGACTGTAGTCATCGTCTCAATTTTCTCACAGGCTAAGATAAGATCTTGCAAAACCTAGTTGGTGTGTGATTTTACTTGGGGAATGAGGAATACCCAGAATTGGAAAATATTAAAATTTGTGGTTCTGTCACACTGTATGTTTTCATTATGTGGATATTACTTAGTTACCGTCCTCTGTTTGCCTTTTCCCTTTGGCAGTGCCTACCCTACTTTCCTTAAATATCTCATTTGCTTGTCTTGTATTCCCAATCTCTCCCTGAAATAAACTAGTGAGATTTTTCCAGATATATACACCACTCACTCCACGAATTAAAATTTGTGGTTCTGTCACACTGTATGTTTTCATTATGTTTTATATATCTCAACAATGTCATAAACAATAGCATGGCAGATTCCTAACCAAACCCACCCTGTGTCTCTCTTCATATTCAAGCATTCCTGCACTAGGCCAAGCAACATCTTTGTCCAAGTAATCCAAACTTTCAGGTTTCGGCATTTAAATGCAAAAGGAGTAAGGAAACTTTGTGAGTGGTGCGAGAAAAGCAAAATTCACCTTATACAGGACAATATAATAGAAGATTGATTTCTACCCAGATTTAAAAAAGTCTCCAAAAATTTTTTTCATACACGAGAAATAATAAAGATTAAGGGAGGCGAATTTGTGCTACATTATCCTTCTTTTTAAGTATCAATGTAGTCTAAGACAAATGTTGGATGAATTTGAGGGGACGATTGCACTTAACCCCTACATGTCTCTCGTATTTAATATGGGCGTTTGGTATAGGAGAAATTCAGTTACCGAAATTATTCAAAAAATTTATATATATCTATGTAGAAAAAATGTTGGATTTTGAGGGGACGATTGCACTTAATCCCTACAAAGTCTCTCATAATTGAAACGGTTAGTGTATTAGAGTTACTAAACTTAATGCATTTGGTCATTTATTTTGTGATAATGGACAAAAAAATATTACATCATCTAAAAAAAGTAGATGATGTGATGTCTTTTGTCCACATGTTATAAATAAATAGACAGATGCACTGAATCTTCGATACATGTGATGTACTAAAGATTTATTCCACATAATTTGTTGAATATGTACTTTTCAAGTTTTTATTTTTATTTTTCATGAGAAATTAATTGCACTCCATATGTTTTGTGGTTTAGTATTGTATAAGGACCGTCCGATCAAAAGAGTCATCACATGATGGGGAATATATAAGTATGTAGCAGGAGTAAGATGACACAAGGATAGTTGTCTGTATTATTATAGAATAATAAATGAAAATTACAAAAAGGCCAAACAACCTCTATAATTATGGATGTGACTCTAGCATGTAGTTAAACTAAAACAAACAGTTCAACCTTTTAAAGAGCAGAAAAGGGTGTCTGAATCTACCTGGAAATTGAGGTGAGTTTTGTCTTTAAGTCGTGGAAAAGACGCAATCTAACTAAAGAAGCCAATTAATAGGGTGGAATACAACTATATATAAATAAAAGGATGATGGGGGTAAACAAAAGAAAGTGTGTATGTGTAAGAGATGCAAGTGTGAGGAGGGGATTCAAACACGATGCACATAAAGGTTTTTGTGTCTTCTCTAATTGGACAAATCTTATCCCATCTACGTTTTATTGGGAAGGTAAGGCATCTGTGGATATTTTACTCCATCGTCCTTCACTTTTCGTTTTTGTCCCCTCTCTTTTTTTCCCCCTAAAAATTCAATTTGATAATTAACTCTCGTTGAAAACTAGGAATGGCCAAACAGAAATAATGAAGTCATGCACGTGACATAAATACTATTCTTTCATCCTGAAGATAAATCGGAGATACGTGAACTAATAAAACCTATGCTTACATAAGTCCATCATGCTGAAACAAAACAAAGGAGGACATGGACCACTACCTTGGCTGTGTTAATTTTATCACAGAATCATCAATGAACACTCCAGCTGCATCTGAACCATAAAAATAATAATAAAAAAGTGATTGGAAACTAAAATAAAAATAGTCGGTTTGTACCTTTTTACCTGTTACATATATACGGTATATATTTAACTTTATCTTAACCAAATTCTCCACACAAAAAAACTTTATCTTAACCAAAATAAATAAATAAACATATTAAGTCAATGGTTGTGTGATGAAATTAAGGCAAAATGAAAAAAGGATTTGTGTATTAAAAATGATTTAATATTTCTCTTGTTAGGCAGGAGATAACTTGCAATATCTAAAATTATAAGGTATTTTAAAAAAATTATATTATAATAAAAAACAAAATTTTAAAATATTTTATTTTTTAAACTTTAGAACGACATGTTTTTGAAATTATTACTTAAACATATTTTTTAATAATCCATCGGTTTATTAATTATTTGATTAGTTTGATTTGAGTCGGGTAAAACCATAATTCTTTCGATCAAGATTTAACATAACTGCATTTTCAGGGAATTGAGCTCGAGATCACATATTAAGTTGAAATAATCTCTGTTTATCAAAAAAAAAAAATTGAAATTCCCTGATTAACAAAAAAAAAAGCTAAATAATTCCCTTATCAAGAGCATATCTTTGGTATTATGTCAATATGTACTCCTTTACTAAAAATAAGAAAAGATGATATATAACTGTCAATAGCCATAAAATAGTAAGTAAAATGGAAAAAATTAATTATATATATATATATATATATATATATATATATATATATATATATTTGATAAAAGAAATACCCAGTGTTCGGTACTACATTAATACGGAAAATATTTTCCTTTATCAGTCCATTCACGTACTTAATGGCTATTTCGCAAACATGTTTTCGGCAAATTAATTGGAATTTATAGGTTTTTACTAAGCCGGCTGTGGATGGGATAGTGGATGAAGCAGAGGGGAGAGTGAGGGAGCAGATTATGATGATTATTTGGTCTGAGGAGGGATAGGGTAAAGGGCCCCATCAATTGATTTGTTTGCTAATTTAGTAACATGGGATGTCCCTAATTTCACGAAATTATTCACCTGTAGAATCTCTTTCTTTCTCAATATTCATAAATATACATGTTCGGTCCAATTCAGTAATAATTTCATTTTTATAATCTCAGTATGTCTCTCGTTGTAGAACATATACAAGTGTACACCTTTTCGTGAACTCGTCCAACTATCATTATTATTTGACTAATTGTAATTTATGATAGAAAAGAAGCACGAGTACTAATACAAATGTAACTGAAAAATTATTAATATTTCTTCGGTATATTTACTTTTCCTTCTTTTTTTCCGATAAAGATTTACTTTTCCTTTCATACAAGTATTATATTTTTTAAATTTCATTGAAATATAAAAAATAAAAATAACATTTATAGCGATTAAATATTTTAAAATACAATATAATTATATGTATAAAAATAGGTCATACTTACATTTACTTTTTATTTATTTTTTTTAATTTCTTCACCGATTAATTGACAAGATGACAAGGCAGCAAAATTCTTGATGTATTTATAGTTGGCCCATTGGTTATAGCTCTACCATTTAATGTATTGATTCAATAAATTAGGAGTTGAACAAAATTATGGTCCATTAAACATAACTCACATGTTCAAAAAAGTAGCATTTCAAAATATAACAAATTACCATAAAATTCAAGCAAAAAAAAAAACATAAGATATGATTGTGATTTTTCAGGCAATATAAAAAGAAAACAACATTCTTACTAAAAAGAAAAAAGAAAAACAACAAATTTAACTTGATTTAAAATTCAAAAATTGAAATATGTTTTTTATTATTTAATTATAATTATTTATTTTTAAAATATAGTTATCATTATATCTATTTTTAAAATTGTGAATTAATTTATAATTAATTTAAAAAAATGCATTTATTATGTTAATTTTTATATACATTTTTTTGGTAAATAATTTTTATATAAATTTTAATTAGGGTTTTATAAGAGTTATGTTGTAGGAAAATTAATTGTGTTATGTTATAGATATTCGTGTTGTGTGTAGAAAATTTTTCATGATCATGTAGATTATAAACCCTTTTAATTAACTCGACGAACATAAATACACTATTTTCGCTCTTACTACTATTCTCTTGCTATCACTCTCACTCGTATGATGAATATGTACTCTCTCTCTCTCTGTCATGTCTTTGCTAACTCCATCAAATAGTTCCAACAGTCACCCCATCAAACCATAATCATCACGCCTCTTTCAAAAGCCTTCTCCTCTTTCACTTTCTCTCCATTCCCCACCACCATACTCTCTCTACCTCACAAAATCCTCAATTTTTTTTTTTCTCTCTATCTTTTCTCCCCAAGTCACCGTAAAAGACAGAGAGAGAGAGAAATAAAACAACGTTGAAAATGTCCATAAACCACTACTCCTTGGACCTTCCCGAAACGACACCGTGGTGGACTCAACAACAACAACAACAACTACAACAACCCATCTTAATGGAACCAATCCACAACCCTCACCATTCTTGGCCCCTCCAACACCACCCCAACATCACTCCCCGTTTCAACCTCAACAATCAAAACGACGACAAAGAACAAGAAGAAGACGATGAAAACAACAACTACGACCAAGCCGCCACCCCCGCCGACTCCTCCGCCGCGACGGAAGGAGCAGAAGACGAGAAGGAACCCATGTTCGAGAAGCCATTAACGCCGAGTGACGTGGGCAAGCTCAACCGCCTCGTAATCCCAAAGCAGCACGCGGAGAAGTACTTCCCCTTGGGCGCGAGTGGCGGCGGCGGTGACTCGGGCGAGTGCAAGGGGCTGCTACTGAGTTTCGAGGACGAGTCAGGGAAGTGCTGGCGGTTCCGTTACTCCTATTGGAACAGCAGCCAGAGCTACGTGTTGACCAAGGGTTGGAGCCGTTACGTTAAGGATAAGCGCCTCGACGCCGGCGACGTCGTTTTGTTCGAGCGCCACCGCGTCGATGCTCACCGCCTCTTCATTAACTGGAGGCGCCGAAGGCAGAGCAATACCTCGCCGGCGCACGTTAGCAGGTCGGTTGGACACGGCAAGACCGGTGATGGGAATAGCATTAATAGTAATAAAAGTGGGGCTAATGTTGGTGGTGTGGGCGTGGTGTGGACCAGGGGGTTCTATTCTGCGCATCCTTATCCTACGCACCAGTCCTTGCCATACCAACATGACTCTCTTCATGCAGGTATCTCTATCTATCTCTTTAATATAATCTCATCCCATTTACATTCACATTCACATTATAATGAATCAACTCATTTCTATGTTTTACTCCATTTTTCATATTTTTATATCCATAAGTCTATTATAAAAACAACTTTCACAAGATAATTTTCTCCAGGCTCCAACTTATTGATGTTTCCACCTTATATTGTTAAATGTGGATTTTTTTTTTCCTTTTAATAACATAATTAATGGTGCAAGTCCTCTAAGAAAATAGTGATGAATTCCTTCTTTTTTTTTTTTTTTTTTACTTTTTCCTTCATTCGAATATGCCTCTCTATTTTATTTATTTTTTAAATGTAAAAAACAAAGAAGTAAAGTTTTTTTTTTTTCAAAAAAGACAAGTAGATGAAATTGTTATATTCTCGTGAAAGTGCGTCACGGTTACCTTCCAATTAATTGGGAGAAATGTGATTTTATGTTGGGATTAGTAAGAGGGAGAATCCTTTGTGTTGATCTGTTTAGATTGCTAAAACACCCCGTGAAACATACGCGCCCATTTTCGTTGAATGAACGTGTCATTTTATTTTTTTTATATATATAATTTTTCATTTATTAATATCATGTTATAGGAGAGTACTTCTTTTCTATCCTAGAAACAATCATGATCATGTTTAAGAAAAAAACTTTATTTTGTGTTGCATAAGAATAATATTTTTTTAATAACAAAAAAAAAAATTACCTTTTTAACAAAAGCTTGCAGGTTCAGAAAACTAGGCGGTGGCGTTTAATTTGTTTCCCTCACTTCATCCTCATCACAATAGTGAATGCATTTTTCTTTTTTCCTTTTTAAAAATAAAATAAAATTGACATATGCACGTGTTGTAATGTTACAGGTAGTGGGTCCGAAGGACAGAACCAAAGGACGAGACCGGTGGGAAACAGTTCGAGTTCTAGTTCAAGTTCAAGGGTACTTAGGTTGTTTGGGGTCAACATGGAATGCCAAACTGAACATGATGATGATTCTGGACCCTTCACTCACGAATGCTCCTACAATAGTAACAATATGCCATCAATCCAGGGTACAGATACCCATCATTTCTACCACCATCATCAACCTC
Organism: Gastrolobium villosum; assembly: GCA_032173675.1. Classification (NCBI taxonomy): domain Eukaryota; kingdom Viridiplantae; phylum Streptophyta; class Magnoliopsida; order Fabales; family Fabaceae; genus Gastrolobium; species Gastrolobium villosum. The sequence continues at coordinate 68,444 of JAVKPL010007261.1, read as the reverse complement.
CTTATTCTTCCAATCCTCACCCTCACATGGTACGTCACCAACCATACTACTACTAGATATGCCACCCCCTAGCTAGATTGGATTATCAATTTTTTTTGGGCCTGCTTCAGGTGTAAGATATATAACTATGTATCCACTTGGTTAATTAATAGTTTTTGCTAATTAATGATTTAATCTTGTCATGCATTAACATGAAAGGAATCGTTATTGTTCTAAGAATATTATTATAGGTTCATGTTCGAGATTATAGAGGATCTTTCTTGTCTCAAATTTTGGAGATGCATGCAAACGCAATTAGTTTGTTTATTTTTATGGGATCTTGATGTTCCCTTTCTACCCGACTTGTCAATTTTCAACTGAGGCGCGAATGGCAGAAGGGACATTTTCCCAATGCATGTTTGGCTTTTGCATATTATATATAAGGAAGGCAAAGGAATATGTATATATATATATAATCATGCAACAATACACACATATTAAAAAAAAATAAAATAAATAAGTACTTTTCCTATAACATAACTCTTATAAAACTCATATATAAATGCAACAATACTATTAAATTAAATAAGTATGTTTAAATTGTTAGACTTCAATAAGATCGTCCATTTTGTATTAAAACTGTGGGCATCTCGTCCTAATCTGAGTCATGTGAGGTTTAATCATTTGTTACTTCATTTCATTAATAAATTGATTCAACTTCTTTGAAAAATAAATACTCGAGTGTTAGCTTAATTCTCTTTGGTATTTGCTATCGTGAGTGACCAACATGTTTTGCTAATATGACTAATCTGAGAACTATGCAAATTCATTTCCCCCTATATTATATACATAATGTGTAATTATACGAAATTAACTTCTTCTTTTTTTTACATAATATAAGTGTAAGATTAATTATTTGAAACATTGAAACCATTTCTCTTCAAAAATGTTTCTAGTTGGCTTGACCATCTAACAATATGAAGACTCTTTAATCATTGGATTCAAGTTTGCTTTTTATTTAAATTACCCCTTGTATATACATAATATTCCTTTCACCAACATATGACTTTAGTTTATAAAATAATTAGGGAAACTTAAAAAAAAATACTGTAAGTTTCTTCAGAATCACTTACTCATCTCCAAATAATTTAATCATTTACATCCCTACTTAAATTTTTTTTTATCACTTACCCCCTAACTTGATTTTCCATCCAAAGTTAAAATTAACATAATTAGTCTTTTTTAAAAAAATACCAAAACTACCCTTAAAAAAAAGTAACACACAACACTAGACCTTATTGCTGGCAACAAATAGTCATTGAGGAGTGGAGCCCTAATCATTCTGACGCTCCACCGCCCCTGCTTCTGATTAGTCGGTAGATGCTTATATAATTCGGGTTGTGAAAGAAACACACAGCATTGGCCAAAGATTTGGACTGGTAAATCTCCATTCTATTTGGTTGTATTTGAGTGATTTGTATTCTCTCTATAACAAAGAATAAAATGAAGTTTCATATCACAAACCCGATATGAAATCAATGGTATTCAAAAGCGATCAATGCAATATTTCGGGTTCTGAAAGAAACACACAGCATTGGCCAAAGATTTGGACTGGTAAATCTCCATTCTATTTGGTTGTATTTGAGTGATTTGTATTCTCTCTATAACAAAGAATAAAACGAAGTTTCAAACTCACAAACCCGATATGAAATCAATGGTAATCAAAAGCGATCAATGCAATATATATATATATATATATATATTTTTCCGGGATATTATATTCTCCCGGGAGTACATAGTGTAATTTGTAAAAATTTGTAAACGAATCATTTCCCATATATATATATAATAACCAACCCCAATCAACAATTCAAATGAAGTTTATTGCAAAAAAAATCCATGTTACTTGAATGGTAGTTTTCAGCATATCATTGGATACCTCCATCAACGATAGTGAAAAAAGCAAAGTCTATATGCGTTGTGTTATCTCTTGCTAGCAATAAGGTGTCCTGTTAGTGCAGTGGTTAATTCTTTTTTGGGGAAAAAGTGTGTCATTCTAAAGGATGTAAAATTATGTCATTTTAAGATAGAGAAATAAATAGATAAAGGGGAGAGAGAGTGGACCAAAATAAAAATAAAAACGTGGATTCCACCTCTTTGTTATAGTGAAATGACATAACTTATGTCATTTAAAAGGAAAAGTATTTTTTCCTTTTTTTTGTTTTAAGGATAGTTTTGGTATTTCTTTTAAAAAATTAACTCTTTTAACTTTAACTTTGGATGGAAAATCAAGTTAGGGGATAAATGATAAAAAAAGTTTTAAGTAAGGATGTAAATAATTAAAATTTTGGGAAGGAGTAAGTGATTCTGAAGAAACTTATAGGATTTTTTTTGTTTGTTTTAAGTTTTCCAAAATAATTATTTTTTTCCTAGCTTCCCTCGGACTTTAAACACAAGGTATTAAACATTTAATATCTCTTGTTTGTGGGCTTTCATATTCTAAAGCGTGGCAAAAAAATTAAAATAATGCATTTAAATCAAATAATTACGTGTTTAATGTTGTTTATTAAATAATTACAGATGTACCACACAATGTGACGCCCCATTTGGGCGTCACATGTGACGCCTCAATTGAGGCGTCTCACCCTAAGGGGAAGACGCCCAAATGGGGCGTCTCTCACGAGGTGGTGACACGTGTCACTTTTTTTCAAAATATATATTAATTTAATCATAAAATTTCTAAAGGCCATAACTTTTAACTCGAGTATCCAAATCAGTTAATTCTTTTTTTGATTCCACATAACTTTTTGAGATCTACGCAATGACATCTCATTTGATATATTTTACTTCTCACAAACACAATTTTAATTTACAAGAATGGTATTATAAGAGCGGTTAAACTCAGAAGCCTCTGAGTTCTGGATTTGTGATTTAATATAAAAAAATAAATAAAATTTTGATTTGTGATTTAATATAAGCTTTTGGGTTATTATTCGTGGTCTGAAATTAATGATGGCTTATGAATATTTTTCAAAAATAAAATTACCTAAATTAAACATGATTGCCTCTTAATTGAAACCCAATTTAGACCTGTTGGTAATGTGTCAGGTTTTGACACGTGTCACATTTTTAAACTCAGAAGCCTCTGAGTTCAGCGTTTGTGATTTAATACAAAAAATAAATCAAGATTTGATTTGTGATTTAAATTAAAAAAATAATTTTTTTATTATCAAAAAAATTTGGTTTGTGATTTAAATTAAAAGTGACAATTATTATTAATAAGGGAAAAAAAATAAAGATTTGATTTGTGATTTAAACTCAAAAATCAATTTGAAAAATCTATGTTAATAAAGGAAATATTAAATAAATATTCTAAATCTCTAAGGAAGAATGATTACGTGATTTAAATTTAAATTATGTTTGTGAGAAATAAAATATATCAAATGAGATGTCATTTTTGTTATGTGGAATCAAAAAAAAGAATTAAGTTTTCCAAAATTAAATTAATATATTTTTCCTGTCACCACCTTCCCTCGGACTTTAAACACAAGGTATTAAACATTTAATATCTCTTATTTTAAAAATGGGCTTTATTTGATTTAAATGCATTATTTAAATTTTTTTGCCAAGCGTTGTAATTAAGCATATCGTTAAACATAATTAATACCATCTATAAAAGATTACCTTTTCCAACTTATACTTTGATTAATCGATCTAAAACTTTCCCCAAATAAATTCAACACGTTTGTTGCATATAGTAGTTATCTAGCTATAGGTTTGCCACCTTCCAATTTTGGAAAACTTATTATAATTAGTGCGACTTCAGATCACTCTCTAGTCCCAACTCGTTTAAGGCCATTTTCAGAATCCAAACATTGCATGTTGGTAATCCTGAATTCCAAACACTTACTATTAATTAATGTAGCGAACGAGTTAATGATATTCTCAACTAAACTTGCTGAGCTGAGCAGAGCGTTATACTTTTGTAAAAGTTCATGACAATAAATGTTCGGAAAATGTTTAGGATATTTTATTTTAGTTATCAATCATATTTGAAATCATATTAATTCCGATTAACTCGATTTGGTGTTGGAGCATTTCCTCCCTTATTAGGAATTGCGACTTTTAAAATTGAATCCAACACTAATATTTAGAATATTTTATTCTTTATCTGTTGTGAAAAACAATGTCTTAGGTAATTAATAGAATGTGTGGATGTGTGTGATTGCAGCAGGATGTCAACCAGATGAGAAATCGCCGAGGATAAAGAGATGTGGATGTGACATCCATGAATTGACCCAATTAAAACCCACTATGTCCCCCATCAAACCGTGCCTGGAGAGAGAAAGAGTAGAAATATTAGGTGTGTAAACTGTAAAGGAAGAGAAAAGAAACGAAATCCCTGATTTTCTTACCAAACTTTCAAACCAAAGAAGTTTGAAAGGAGTAGTAATAGTATTAAGTGAGGGAAGTCTGCCTCTGATCCTTTCTGCTGTGAGGAACTAATTTGTTGAAGAATCACTTCACCCTTTTCAATGATTCAATGTTATATTTTTTAACACACTCCTAACGCAAAAGTCATTTGGGCTTGAAGCGTGGATATGACACAAACCCATTATTGGTTTGTTTTGTGCTGCATAAGCCCATTTTTTGGTCTACCTCGTACTTTTCTTAATTCCACTTGAAAGTGGGGTAGTGAGGATTCGAATTCGTGACCTCATGGTCACTCAAGCTCCGATACCATGTAAAGAACCACTTCAACCCAAATCTTTTTAATGGTTTTATATTATTCTCTAACACACCCCCACGCAAGAGCCCTTTGGGCTTGAAGCGTGGAAATGACACAAGCCCATTATTGGTCTGCCTTGTACTGCACAAGCCCATTTTTTGGTCTGCCCTCATGCTTTTCTTGATTCCACCTGAAAGTGGGGGCGGTGAGGATCGAACTCGTGACCTCGTGGTCACTCAAGCTTTGATACCATGTTAAAGAACCATTTTAACCCAAAACCTTAAGATAGTAATAGGTTAGAGCATTTTTAATGATTTATATTAATTCTTTAACATAATTACAATTATGTATTATGAGTACTATATATTTATAATTTTAATTTTTTTCTCATAAGACTTGTCGTTGATATGGCGAAAAAAAATAACTTTAATATTATAACTATATATTATCTATAGAGGAAGGATATTGTTAGTACCAAATTTTTCTACTACTAATTTACTACCTATCTAATCACCATTGAATCAATGAGAGAGAATGCTAAAAAGTTTTTGAAAAAAGAAAAAATGTTGATCCAATGATGATTAGATAGGTAGTGAATTGGTAGAAAAAATTTTAATAGTAAGAATATCCCTCCTTTTATCTATACTATATAATTGTAATTGATTGTTGTATATAATTTTTTTTTCTTTTAAAGAAGTTGGGACCCATTGAGTGAACCCAAAGGAAGGTAAGTAGAAGTGGGAAAGTAAAGAGAGTATAGGCAGAGGCAGAGAGTAAGGTATGGGGATGTAGCATAGGGACCATGGCATAGAGAGAGCTGTGGCGTCATCCAAGTGCCAAATGGAGAATTTAGGTAACTGGAAATCATAAATGAGGAATCTATTTACTACTGTGGGGATTCGGCATGAAGATTTTTCACAAGGTTCAGGGTAATATACATCATGGGAGGTATGGTTCTAGTCATGTTGTGCTGCTATTTGGTATTGGTGAGTGGGGTTCGGTAGATAGAGTTGATATGATACACAACCACGTGCTAGTTTATCAAATATCTCCCCTCTATTTACGATAGCTGAGGTTTTTTTTTTTTTCATTTTAAATGACATAACTTATATCTTTTCACTCTCACTTCTCTCTCCTCCTTTATCTTGGTTGAATAATTTTTTTATTTTATTTCTATGCCGGTCTTGACCCTCTCTCCCTCGATTTTAGTTTTGGTAAGTAAATTTTTTAACTTATATATAATTCTGTGTGCCTTTATAAAAATTCTTGGGTTGCCAGGCTTGACGATTCATTGATTACTCAATAAATTCAAACTGAATTCTATCAGACTTATATTGGAATTTCAAGACTATTTTCTTTATTTTCAATGTTCAAAACTCATGATCAAATAATTTTTCTATTACTTAGAATCAATGATTTGTTAGCTTTTGGGGTGAATAAATAGCTGAGCTCCTTATACACGTGCCGAATTTGATACTTGAGTTTGAGTGATAATTCCATGTTAACAACATCCTTTGAACATTAATTATTAAAGGGATCTATTAATCTCATCTTGCATGAGATAATTATAACATCAACAAAAACGAGATAGTGGGGTCTACTACTTAAAAAATAAATAAATAATAGACCCCACTATTTTATCTCTGTTGCATGAGATGATTATTTTTCATTATTAAATGGAAATATTTTTCTTTCCTACCGCGGAGAGCTACTACTGATTTCAAATTTTGTTTCTATAAAAATTTCAGCTTGACCCCACTACGCAAATTTAGTTTGAATGATGGTGATGGTGATAATTATGAGGGTGTTGGTTATGTGCTTATCTTAATTTGTCATCAGCATTCAAACATGTGGATGAAAGTCAAGTGTAGATGGAAAAGTTCAAGACGAAATTTAATACAAGCACGTCAACAACAGGCCATGGTGATCCCCACCCCACTATGGTTGCCAAATTTGTTTTATATGGTATTCTGCAAACTATAAGCAACACGCAAGAAATTAAAATGAGGGAAAAGAGGAACAATATTAACAATATCACTAACTGGGGTGAAATGTTTAAACAAAAATGGGAAAAAGTGAAATAAGGCCAAAACTAAAAAAAGGAGACAAAGATATATCCTTTGGAATAAGCAAGCAATACGGTATAGCAATGAAGGTAACGCATTAATGCCACGTTGAAAATTGACTTGATCTTATCTACTTATCCGGTGATTCACGGCTTCTAAGTTCTCATAAACACCTTGTTTCTTGTACTATCAATGTCATGCGGAGGAAACTATCAGAAACAACTCAGGCTCAGCACTGATTGAATGCAGCATTTGTGGCACTCTTGAGTCTTTTGCTTTCGGCTTATTAGCAGAGTGGGTGAAGGAATTTTGGACCACTTGAGCGAGCAATTTCAACTTTTAACACAAAAAAGATTGAACGAATTTTCCACCATTTAACCTCTCTTAAATCAACATGTTATTTTTGACATATTAAAATTTTATGAACATTATATATGTATCTATCTCTTTTTTATAAATATTAAATAGGTGGGGTCTAATAAATATTTATAAATATTTATGGGAATAAATATAGACGCAAAATTTTAACAGAAAAATATTTCTACGTTTATTGCAGATAAGTTATCTGTATTTACTCTCAAAATCACACGAAATTTTGGTGTTGAAATATTAAAAAAAATTAATTATTAAAATTCTAAAATAAATTAAAATTATAAAAACACATTAATTCTTGTCTCAAAATAATGTCATTTTAGATTAAATACAAATAGCTTATTTGCATTTACTAAAGAAAAAAATGAACTCAAAATTTAACGTAATATAAACATGTAAAGTTTTGGGGAAAAATATTTATCCTTTTAAATGACACAACTTATATCCTTTCACTCTCATAAAGAAGTGGAACACACACTATACTTTTTTTGTCTACTCTCTCCTCCTTTATTATTATTTTTTTTTTAAATAACACAACTTTACATCCTTTAAAATGACACACACACTTTACCCAAAATTTTAACATTAGAACATATATTCATATTTATGGTTTTTAAACCCCACCTCGCTTTCTCTATCTAAGCATTGAGGTGATTTGGCTTCAAGATAGTTAAAATTCCAAATTTCTGGTACAATACTGAGGTTTTGTCATATGAAGGACAACACTTTCATTTCAGTGACATAGAAGTTTTAGCCGTCGAAGGAACAATTGCTTTTATAAACGACAACTAGGGGCTGCAGAAATTAGGATGTGACCCATCAAGGAAGTGCATGCTTTTGGTTAATAATGATTAATAGCACCGAGTTACCAAAACTCCAACCAGGGCAACTGTGACCCATTAATTTTTTTTTATCTAAATATCACGCGAACAGTCTTATTTCTCAATTTACCACGCATGCTTCGGTTGGTTCACATTTTAATAACAAGATTTTTAAAAAAATAAAAATAAATAGAGGTCATCTACCATGTAGGCGAACTTAATAAAAATCAAAACTGTGTCCAACCAGTGACACATCATCATGCATAGTTTGCCTGTGTCAGAAACGACCTTGCCTGTGTGACAGTTTGGAAAAATAGTTCAAGAACGTGACATTTAGATAAATTTATGTAAGAACAATGACAGAATATTCAATCTCTCCCTTCCCCGAGAGGAAAATTAAAAATGAAAAACCGATTTTTGAGGACCCAAGGGAAGTGAACAGCTTGCACGGATCACTGTGGTTATTCAAGAGTACCAAAGTCTTAGGAGTTAGGATAAAGGTATAACTTTATACAGCTAGTGCGCACACATGCTTGTATATATTTGAGGGAAAATGGTTTGTCATGTTATATGACAATAAACCATTTTTCTTATACTCACAATATAAGTTGGGTCATATTTTTTAATTTTTTTTTCTCACTTTATTATTTAATGACCCCATATATATTATGAGTGTGTAGGAAAATAATCTCTTATCTGTAAGCATTTAATCAATGATTTATGTTCAACAGTAATCATTCAAAGAACATGATAAAGGATCTTTAGAATTCATGATTTTCACATAAAGTGTACCTTTCTCCATTAGTGCGGAAGAATTTTGATGGTGTAATACTTTATCTAAGCCTTAACCCTTTCACAGTTCTTGTATCTTCTTTGATAGGAATTAGATACAACTTTTCTAGGCAGACTCAGAAGGACATTTGTTTTCTGTCAGATACCCCTTAATCAGAAAACTGACCATATGACTTTTATATAACTGCACCTATCAGCAGTTACACTTTAAATAACTTCCCTTTATTGTCAATTACCATTATGCCCTTTTATTAATTAATTCAACTGACACTTAATATTTTACATTAACATGTAACATTACAAAAACAAAACTCTATATTTGAACCCAAATCGTATCAGAACTAGAATTTAAGTATATAAAGAAAAAAATAAAAAATATATGCGAGTATGCAAAGAATGTTCTTATTTGCATACACACGGTTACATTCTTTTTTTATCTATTTTTTATATTTCGAAAATAAAGATAATGATAATGTATTAAAAAATTTATTTTTTATTTAATAATATCATAATAAAAATTATGATAAATTATACTCTCATATCTTTTTATATATATTTAAATTACACTGTCATCCTCTTTATTTTAAAAAATCACACTTTCTTCCTTTGAGAGATGAAAAAGTGTTATACTTTAGGAAAAAATGTTTATCCTTTAAAATGACACAATTTATATTCTTTCACTCTCACAAAGATGTGAGACCCACATTTTTATTTTTTTTGTCAATTCTCTCTCCTCCTTTATCTATCTCTTTCTCTATCTTAAAATAATACAAGTTTACATCATTTAAGATGACATATATTTTACCCTATACTTTAATTCATTTTAATAAAAATCATCCTTTTTTTGGTGCTATCAAAATCAAATCAGTCGTTGATCTGATTGGAATAATGGATTATTGGGTTAATGATTCAACCAGCAACCCACTGATTTAACCACATGACTTGGACTATGATGCACGACACTGACACAGAACACGACATAACATGACACGCCGACACGACTTGACACTTTCGACACGTTGGGACACATTTTGATATTAAATAATATTTTTAAAATATATAGTATAATTTATATTTAATACATATAACAGTCCATAATAAGTCATATAACTCAATGTTATTAAACTCGACCCGATTATTGATTCGGTCGAGATACTGGGTCACTGGGTCATCGGTTCAACCAGTGGGTCACAGGTTCAACCGCATGACCCGGTAAGTATATGTAAATCTACAAATTATATTAAAAAATTATAAATATACTTAAATACTTGTAAAAAAAATATACAAATTTCAAATATTTTAATATGAAAATAATAAATTACACATCATTGTCCAACAAAAGATCAATCAAACATATAATATTTGTGATACTAGTGTTTCAGGTTCAGTAAGCGACATCTCTAATTATAAATCAAATCAAAATTCACTGCATATTGCATAATCAAGATAATATTAGTGTAGTAGGTACATAATCTATGTAAGTTAATAAGCTACAAATCATTCAAAAGAAAACAAACCATTTGTGTTTGAGAGTAAAAAAAAGACATTAATTTATGAAAATAAATTAGTTTTTTTTATAGACTGGGCCGGGTCACCGGTTCAACCGACCGGGTCACCGGTTTTTACGAAAATCGGCCGGATCGCACCGGGTCACACCAGTTCTGTAATATGGCCGGTCCAATATGAAAACCGGACCGATTACATGACCGGTTCACCTGTTTCCGGATCGACCCGGTTGGGTCGGTCCGATTTTTATAACATTGAGTCAAACAGTCTAAAACAATACTTAAATTATACATTTTTAAAATGATTGAATTTTGGATATTTCATAATAAGAAAATGTTGTTTTAGGTTGTGTTCAATTTTCACATATATAAAAAAAAATGTTGTTTTAATAAAAAAAAAAATTATGACAAAAATTGGATATTAGAGCAACTTAGTGCAGGGAAGAAAAAATTAAACTAATATTTATCCTGGTTCACACTGCGTTATTCTAATAGAGGGTTCCTTGTTTACGAGACACGACAAATTGCACTTGCAGGAATTGATAACAGATCCTAAAATTAACGTGGCATATTGATATAATATTTCTGAAAGATGGCATTTCGACAGTTAAAATACCAAAACATAACATTTTGACGGTTGTCCCAAAATAAGAAGTTTGACTAATTTGTCAAATCAATCATATAATTAGGAAAGATTTAGCTAATGACAATTAGAATAGAAAAAATAACTACTAAATTAACTCTACAAAATAGTAAAACAAAATTAATAATGAAGTAATGTAAATTTCAGCTCATAATTATAGATGAGAAAAATAAAGCTTGATTTTCGACAAAGCGAAATCACTCGTGCTCCCTTTTCTTACGGATCTTCTTCAACTCCTAATAAACTTAATATATACCTGTTTTTTTTTTTTTTTTTTTTTTTACCCTCACACGATTTTAATAGAATCTAATTAACAATGATCAGAGAATCAGTATACGCGTTCTCTTTTCTCATCTTCTTACTATCTTCCCTACTCTTATTCAACTTCCTCACCCCTTTTGATCAACAATCTCTTTCTCGTTTTGCTTTCTTATCATATATCATTCCCAATAATTCACACAAATCTGCAGCCTTAAAAGCCTGCGATTATTCCAAAGGTCGTTGGGTTTGGGACGAAACCTACTCATATCAATTGTACGATGAAAGTTGTCCGTTTCTTGATCCTGGATTCCGGTGCCGGCAAAATGGACGGAAAGATGAAGGTTACCGGAAATGGAGATGGCAACCTGATGAATGTGACCTTCCCCGGTACGTGAAATCATATATATATTATTAGCATCATCTTTTGATGCATATATACTTGTTACTTCGCTGCATGCATGTGCATGGTTATGTTTGTTATGTGTTCCTGTTATGTGTTCCAAAGAGTGTTTTTTTTTTTTTTTTTAAATAAAATAAAACCTGAAATTGCCAACAACAATGACTCCATGTGGGTTTCAACGTTTTTTGATTTTTTTTTCCACTTTGCCTCTCTCTTTTTATTTTGCTTTCGGAGAAGAAAATGGGTTTGATAGAAAGAGTCAATAAAAGGTATGCAAAGAGAAGAATGAGGCCTAGTTTATAGAAACACTTGTGGACCATTAGATCCTAATTTCGAGCAGGGGCTATAATGTCCCAAGGCTTAGGAAGTGAAATGGCATCAATCATCCATATATAGGAAGGAGCATTTGTTTATTTATTTATTACAAAAAAATGGTTAAGTAAATAAACAAAAAGGCTTAGATTATTTTTCTTTTGCATAAGCTAAGAAATGCCTTTAGATAATATCTTGATCAAATAAAATAAAGTTCAGTCAGTCTACCAAAATAAAATAAAATAAAATAATAAATTTCAGTCATATAATTGTCAAATTTTGAATAAGTTTCTTTATATATAATATCTGATAACACTATTAATTAATAACTACATATTAAGTCAATTATAAAATTATCTTGAATAAGAAGTAATCGTACAAGTACTAATATAATCATCGACGCAATAACTATTTATATTATATGTAGATCATTTTGTTTAAAATAAATTAAGATTGTGTCATAAAATAATTTTTACAAAAATCCAGATTAAAATTTTTTATGTCCTAGGAAAAATCACTTAATATATCAAAATAAATATAATAGTATTTTTTATTGAATTAAATATATAAATTTAAAAAATGTATCTAAATATTCTTACAAATAAATAAAATAAAAAGAAGTCAGTTTATAAAAAAAATAAAAAATAAAAAGAAGTCATGTGATTATCTTTATTTTATTTTTTTGAATACCGAAGTCATGTGATTTTCAAACATTGAATAATTGTCTCTCAATTATGTTTTATAAAATTATAAATATATTCGATTAATTTACTCTTACCCTAATAAAATTTACCAAACGTTCTTCTAAAATAAAATAATTATAGAATTGTCTTAAAATTAAAATTAATTAATTTAAATCTATATTAAATATTTATCAATTAAATAAAAATATTTATCTTTTAAGAACATTGAATTTGAATTATCCGTGCATATCATAACTAGTTAGCTAGTAATCTCCTGCAAAAAAAGTGAACTATCTAGCCTTTGCACTTTTATCTGAACTTGTATGGTACTCTTCAAAAGTGGTAACATGTTGGTTTGTGATGTTACTCTCAGATTCAATGCAAGTGACATCCTAGAGAAGAGTCGCAATGGACGCATTGTGTTTGCGGGAGATTCAGTGGGAAGAAACCAATGGGAGTCATTACTGTGCATGCTGACAAAAGGGGTCTCTAACATGTCTAAAATATATGAAGTGAATGGAAGTCCCATAAGCAAACACAAGGGTTACTTGGCAATGAGGTTTGAGGAATTCAACATGACAGTAGAATATTACAGGGCACCCTTCTTGTCTATTATAGGACGACCACCACTCAACTCATCCAAAGAGGTCCGAATGACTATTAGGCTTGACGAGTTGCATTGGTATTCCAATAAGTGGCTAGCAGCAGATGTTCTTATTTTCAATTCCGGCCATTGGTGGAACCCAGACAAAACTATCAAGATGTAGGACCAACTAAAACCCTTTTCTTTTTACTTCCCTCAGTTTTAATTGTTAAAATCTAGTTCCTGGCTAATATGTTTTGTCAATAAAATGTAAAATTACCTTTATATATATATATATATATATATATATATATATATATATATATGAGGTAGGATATTCTTACTACATATTCAGTTATCAATCTAAACATTTTAGAAATTTTTCACACCTTTGAAAAGTGGGATCCAACTGAAAAAGTGGTAGCCATTAGATCAAAAAATATCAACGACTTTATATATATATATATATATATATATATATATATATATATATATATATATATATATATATAGAGAGAGAGAGAGAGAGAGAGAGAGGGATCCTACCCAGTCATATATATGAGGTAGGATATTCTGATTTGTATTCATATGATACCTACAATCAATCTACTACCACTTTTCAGATGTCAAATTTTAAAGTTTCATTGGTGTCAAAGAGAAAAAAAAAAAATTTTGATGTATTACCTTTGGTACATAGTTATATTAGATTGGTAGTAGATTGATTTTTTTTGGAACATTTGATAGCAAAATATCCTATCTCTATATATATATATATATATATATATATATATATATAGGGAAAAATAAATATTATGTCATAGGAGAATTCAAATCTTATGTCATATATACATGAAGTATGTGTATCCAATGGCTCACATTTTAAAAAAATAAAAAACAAAAATAAATGAAATCAACGCCTTTTTATGGTGTGTAATAAAGGGTTTAGTTTCTCATGTAACATGATCCAAACCCCATATATATATATATAAACTAAAATAACATATCTAAACGGGCTCTTAATCTTCTTGCAGGGGCAGCTACTTCCAGGAAGGAGGAAAGGTGAATATGACAATGAGCGTGAAAGAAGCATTTAGGAGATCCTTACAGACATGGAAATCATGGACATTGCATAATCTAGATCCTTGGAAAAGTTTTGTCTTCTTTCGCAGCTATTCCTCCGTTCATTACAGGCAAGTACAAAATTTTGTTTGGTCTTTCATACTGTCACAATTAAAAAAGCCTTCAAATTGTGACCCAATTTAAGATACGATAAGCACAAGAGAAATGATTTTCACTTTTTTATAACCTTCGTTGTACCGCTTTCCTTGCATTTTTCAGAGATACCCAAGATATGGTCCAAATGAATAACAACACGTTCAGAGAAAACGCTTCTAGTCCTCCCACAGTATAGAAGTTACTTTACAATAATATAAAAAGGGAAAACCTCAAGTCAAGTCCCACAACCTTTCACATTAAGTGACAAAATTATAGTATGAACGTGAAAAAAATGACGTAGACAAATGTAACTATTTTATTTGACCAAACAACAAAAGCACGTTAACCCGCTTCAACACTCTTGCTCAAATCTAATCATCCTATATTTGTTTCAGTTTTAGTTATATCCTCTGGGCTGCATGCAAAACTCATCTACCCCATTATAAAATGGTAAATAAAATACGGAAAAATTTAAAATTAGATGATAAAATACTGCTTACTTGTAATTGGTGCTTAACTTATATATTATTTATGAATATGAAATCAGTTTTCTTGATTTCCCCCCATATATATGCCATTTGTATGACATTTTTTGTTGTAGATATAAATATATGTATTTTTCATATACGAATTTATCCACATGGAAGAGGAGGACGGGGGGCTTAGGATATTGGGAATCACTATGGAGTATATTTAGACAAGTCTTTACACGAGTTAAATTGCAGGAATGGCACATGGAATGATGGAGGAAATTGTGACATGGAAACAGAACCAGAAAAGGACCCTTCAAAACTTGAGATTGAACCATATTATAACACATTTATATCTGATGTTATCAAACAGATGCAATATGGGAGCTGGAAAGTCCAATTATTGAACATCACATATCTTTCAGAGTTGAGGAAAGACGGTCACCCTTCCAAGTATCGGGAACCAGGCACTCCACCTGATGCTCCTCAGGATTGTAGCCACTGGTGCTTACCTGGAGTTCCAGACACGTGGAATGAACTTCTCTATGCCCAACTTCTCTCTAAGAAATTTGGCATCAACACAAAATTTCCAGAAAGCAGAGAACAAAGCCATTCCAATTTTCATCAGACCACCACAAAGAATGTTAAGTTTTGATAGCTATACATACATCTGCATTGCTTCTGATCATTTCACTTCATCCACTTCCTCATCCAAGTCCATATCACTGGCTGTCATTTGCTTCACTTTCTCAAGTTGCCTCAAGAGATCCAACCTTTCTGGTGCATAAGTGGATGGAATCTGCAAGAAAGAAGGCATACCAAATTGTTATGACGTAATGATTGGAGAATCAACATCTGAATAGATTGGAAAATATCAGCAGCCAGTCACAATGTGCATACCAGAGCTGGTACATATCTCTGAATAGCAGCCAACATGGCTGCATGACCAACTGCGGTAACCTGTGCAAAATAAGCATTGTCTTCCTTAGTAGGTTACACTGGACCACTAGTCAAAGGAAAGAACCACATCGAATATTGAAAATATTAATTGACCACACACAGAAATAAGAAGTATATGAAATAGCAACAAGTTCATTTTTTTCATCTTTTCTCTTATGCATTTTCTACATGCAGTAAGTTCTTCATTTTATTCTTCCACTTCAATATTTATAAGCGGCAGAAGAATCAAAGGGGGTAAAAACAAGAATCTCTCACTTACGCAGGATCAATAATTACAGATATAGACCATTGATTCAAAAATATAAGTTAGAGAATGTTGGTGATATAATAATTAAAGCCATTTATGAGTCTTTGGCTCACAAGCTAAGATTTTGGGAGACTTGGTTCTTGAGATGGTACTAAAACCTCCTTGACTAAGTGGTTAGGAGTTTAATCCTTGCTAGCTCTATTCTTCTAATTTACCAAAAAAAATAAAAAATTAACACGTGGTAAAAGTGGGCATGTATATTGTCGATGCTTTAAGCCAAAGGGATTTGGTGGTGAGGGTTATGTTAGAAATATAATAAAGTTGTTCATAAATGGGGTATTAGCTTTTAGGAAAGTTGGTCATAAATAGGGTTTTAACTTTTCGGAAAGTAGGTCATAAATAGGGTATTGGAGCCTCCTTGATTATGCGGTCAATAGTTTCATCCTAGCTCATTCTTTTAATAAAAAATTGAAATTAGCCCATGGAAATAATAGGTTCGTGCATTGCCTATGCTTCAAGCTCAAATAGCCCTTGCGTGAGAAAAGATATGTTAGGGATGTAACAAAATTATCCGTAAGTCTTTACTAAGAGCTTAAGTTTTAAAGAAAGTCAATCCTTAATAGGAATAATATCTATATCTTCAAAGGCTAAGCCTTGGCACAATGGAAAGATTGCTTCCGTCATGATTTAGTGGTCATTGCCTCATTGGTTCTCATCTCGTAAACAACCTCTCCCAAAGGCTACATCCCCAAAACAAAAAAAAAGGTAGGGGCCTCGTGCATTAGGCCACCCTTCTCTAATACATCTACATCTTATTATGGGACTATCAATTAGCCAACCTAGTACGGCTGGCCCAACCTGGGTTTGTTCTCAGTGGGCTAGGACAGGCTGACATATGTTTGGTGGGATAAACGAGCTCATCTACCACGCCTATAGAGTCGATAGATTAAAGAAAAGTCTTGAAAACTAGAAATAGTAATAAAATAAGTGTTGTAAATATTTGTAAATTTTGTATTTCCTAGATTAGTATTTTCCTTATTATAAGATTTGGATTTATTCCCTTCGCTCCATAAAGCCCAATAGTCTCTATACATAATGTAACCCTTTGTATATTTTGATTTGACAAATAATAATATTTCAATTTTTTCCTTTCAAGTTGGCATTAGACTCTCGATCTAGGAGACTCTTGCTTCTGCTAGCATAGATCTTTTTTTGCCTTTGGCGCGCCTTGTTGTTGTTGTGCCTTCACTGCCAGCTATGAAGCACGGATACGCAAAAAAAAAAAAAAAATTCTACGTATCTGACACACGTCCGATACGGATACGTTACGGTACTCATTCTTTATGTATCTAATGGATCAATGGCATTTCAGTAATTTTTTTAAAAAATAAACGTGTTTTTTTTTTTTTGACAAAAAGAACCCAAATCATATTAAATCTCAGAACCCAAATCAACACGTCCTGACCTACACGCCACAACGTCATTCTTCCTCCTCCGTCGTTGGTTTGCCGTCGCCGTTGTTCGCCGTCGGCTGCCGCTGTTTCTCCTGGGCTCCTCCACGGTTTCGTTGGTAGCTGTTCGGTGGTAGCTGTTTCTCCTCGATCTTTCTTCCTCCTAGGCTGTCGATGGTAGCTGTTCGTTGTCCGACCTCCATCCATCGTCATTCTTCCTCCATCGTCTCTGCTCAAAAAAGGATCCTCACGCACGGAAGGTAAGTGAATGAAGGATCGCTGTTTTTTTTTTCGGTCACTGTTTCTTTCATTTTTGTTGTATATATATTTTTTATTTTTTATTATGTAATTTCTATAATAGGAGATTAGTGTTAGTTTTTTGTATATAAATTTCTATTTACATAAAATTTATATTATTATATTTGTATATTCTGTTTTTTATATTTGTATATTTGTATATTCTGTTTTTTATATTATTATATTATGTTTCAACAATCAATGAAGGAGAAAGTCAATATTGGGACATTAGTGGTGATGCAGTTTATACCATTAATGATGTTGGAACTTTAGATGGTGGTACCCTTTCCTTAGGTGAGCCAGAGATGGAGGCAAATATTATTAGTAGCACTTAATATCCACACACTAGTTGAGACATTTTTCAATTTTGTATGGATAATCTACTATTTGTGCCTATGATTTTATTATATTTTGTTAATGTGAAGTACACTCTATTAAAAATATTATTTAATACTAAGACGTATCGGAACGTATCGAAATATTAGTATTTTTGAAGTAACGTATCGGACACACGTATCGGGAACGTATCGAAAATGCCGTATCGGTATTGGTGTTTCATAGACTGCCAACCCTTTTTCCCAATGATGTTTGGTCACTTCACCGCCACTAGCAGCCATCGATAAAAATTTCGGCAATCTTTCTGGCTACCATCTCACTCAGAATTCTTTGATCTACAATTCTCCACAAGTCTCACCCCCAACCACCAAGCAATGCGTCTCCAAGGTTCAATCGCATCTTTTTTTTTCGACTGACTACTTTTCTGGCTAATGCTTAGCTCTAGCAACCTAGGGATAGCATTGTGCCATCCAGATTGGACTCTCCCTAAAATCCCACAGTCATCGGTCATTGCACACGCCTCCTCCTATTGGAGCATGATGGCATGTGAAGCTTTTGTTCAACTCTAATTGACCTCATACAGGATTTTCCGACCTTCCTCAATTTAGATATGCCTTCATATTTGGGTAATGGGTATGTGATACTCACTACTCAAGCTCAGAAGCTCTCATTAACCAAGACCTTTTTTGCTCAAATTAGACATGTTCATCTGTTTGGGGCCTCCAAAAACTTAAGTGGTGCTTAACACCCCCCTCTTGTTTTTGCTACTTTTTGTGACTATTCGTTCTTTTTTCATCCATGGGACGTTGGTCCACCTATTGTAATGGGTCTAGAAACACAAAAGACATATGCTTTCGCCTTCATGTGAAGCAATGGATTTTGGAGAAGCTTGGTAAGGCAACCTTAGATATGACTACTCGACAAGAAAAGTTGAAGCAACTTAGGACCATTATGATACTCGCACTAAGCCCCTTGGTACATATTCATTGGCTATGTTTGGTAAGAACACATAGTTTACATCTATTCTTGCTTTTTGCGCTGATTTGATAAATTCATGAGTTGTGAATTCTGATGCAACCAATCATAGCACTTGTCTAGCTGACACATTTCTCTCTTATCATTCTATCCTTGGTATCCACACTATAGCTTTAGTTGATAGATCTCATAAATCAATTGTGGGTTTTGGTAACATTCAAATTTAACCCTCCTTATTTCTAAAAAATATTCTTCATATTTTCTCAACCAGTCTTATTATCTACGCACATAAGTTTACGGTTGACTTGAATTATAATGTCACATTTTTCTATACTCATCGTGTTACTCAGTATTTCACCACTGAAGGATGACTTGAGTTGATAAGGAATAGGGTGGGTTGTACTATCTATTCCAGAGCATGCTGCAAATGGTACAAAGGATTAGTTATTAATGTCTCGTTACCTATCTACTCTAGAATCTCTGACTTCTACAATTTGAAGCGCCAGGGCATCCGCCATTTAGTCTATTGAAGTCAATGTTTCTTTGTCTCTGCATTAGTCAACTAAGTCCTTTCATTGCGACGTTTGTAAAATTACAAAACACCATGTCTTTTCTTTCTACTGCAATAAAATGTACTAAATCTTTTACTATTATTCATTATGATGTATGGGGCCTTAAAAGTGCATCGTGCTTTTCTAATGCTAGTGATTTGTTTCACTTATTGATCGATTAACATATATATCTTTTATGAAAGACAAGTAAGAAGTACCAGAGTCATTTATCCGATTTTATAACATGATTGAGACACAATTTGGTAAAAGTATTAAATGATTAACATCTTATAATGGGACGAAGTACATCAACCAACTCTTGTCCAATTCATTTTAGACAAGGATAAGTTTCATGCGCTCACATAGTGGACACTCCTCAACAGTCCATATTTCCTTCTAATCGTCAATTAATTGATGTCTTGACTAAGGGGCTTTGCACCAATAGATTTTAGGGGGCGTTTGGTAGAGAAGAAAAAAGATTTACGGGAATATGGTGGGAAATTTTTTTTCTAGGATAAGTTACTAAAAGATGTTTAGTAGGTCCAAATTTTTCCGAGAATATTGGATTAACTTTATTGATGCTATGTTTGGTTGATTATAAAATATTGATAGGAATCTAAACAAAAATTACCCATCATCGGGTCTTCCCAGAGACAAAAAAGGAGGCGAAACTTTGGTTCTTCTCCTCAAAAGACGGTGCTGTCGGTGGATAGGAGAAGGAGAAGGAGAACCGCATCGTGAAGACTAGGTTCTTCGTGGGCATCATCGTTTGGGTCAAAAGTGTTTTCGATTAGCTTCATTCGAAGTAGGTTTTGATTCGCATGGAGTATATTGCTCTCCCTGTTCAGTTCCTCGCCAATGCATGTATTGTGTTGTTTATTATTCAAAGTTTAGATAGGTTGGTCCTATGTTTTGGTTGTTTTTGGATCCGGTTTAAGAAAATCAAACCTGTTCCTAAAGTTGGTGATGTGGATCTTGAGTCTTTGGAGAAAAGTTTTTTTTCCTATGGTGCTAGTTCAGCCCATGTGCAATGAGAGAGAGGTACGATACAATACAATTAATTTTTATCTATTTGTTGTTCTCTTTTATGTTGATCTAACTTTGATGTGGTTTTTTTATCCGCAATCAGTTGATGCTGTTTGTAATTTGGATTGGCCAAAATCCAAGTTGTTAATTCAAGTTCTTGATGATTCGGATGACCTAACAACCTCGTCGTTGATCGATGAAGAGGTTCAGAAATGGCAACAAGAGGGTATTTTCATCTTGGAAAAGTGCAACTCATTTCCCACCGCTTGGGGAAAAAAATTACCATCCCGTCAGTGGTAATCTTCGACAACACTCCGCTGTGTAAATGCAAATGACGGGAAACAAATTTTCCCTGCCATTTCTTCATCTTCCTCCTACCAAACATGGGAAAATAATTTTCCCCATCTCAGTTTCCTGGGAAATTTCTTTTTCCCCTCCTACCAAAAACCCCTTTAAGAACTTGCTAGCAAGGTCAACTAGAGGGGGAGTGTTGTAAATATTTGTAATTATTGTATTTCCTATATTAGTGTTTCCTTATTATAGGATTTGGGTTTATTCCCTCGAGCCTTTTAGACCCATTAGTGTCTATATATGTTGGGTTCCATTTGCAAAGTATGGGACTTGGAGTCCCACATTGATTGTATGGGCAACTAATGTGTGGTTTATAAGGCCTTAGGCACTTCCACCCTTTGCGCTAAATTTTGGGGTTGTGCATCTCAAGATCTCATTAAATGGTATCAGAGCATCCATCACGTGGAGTGTGCGTGG
Organism: Gastrolobium villosum; assembly: GCA_032173675.1. Classification (NCBI taxonomy): domain Eukaryota; kingdom Viridiplantae; phylum Streptophyta; class Magnoliopsida; order Fabales; family Fabaceae; genus Gastrolobium; species Gastrolobium villosum. The sequence goes on along the minus strand of JAVKPL010007261.1, from coordinate 47,002 downwards.
GGGCACGCACTAGGGAAGTATGTTGGAATGTTGGGTTCCATTTGCAAAAATATGGGACTTGGAGTCCCACATTGGTTATATGGGCAACTAATTTGGGGTTTTTAAGGTCTTGGGCGCTCCCACTCTTTGAGCTAGCTTTTGGGGTGGTGTGATGGAACCAGAAAAATAACACTGAGATTACAGAGATAATGGAGGCCATGCCTCTTTTACATACACTAATATGCAGAAAATAAACCCCAAGAAACCTCAACTCCCCCTCAAACCAAATACCTAGGCTCAAGAGTTCCCTACAGATCTCTCAATTTCCCCACTAAACCAGTATTGAATACATGCATACTCACACTACACATATTACCTACCTTTTATCCTACTCGCAGAATATTATAGAATAACTAACTAATTGGCCCACTCACTTTTAGGCCCATCAATACTCCCCCTTCAAAACTCACCTTGTCCTCAAGGTGAAAAAAGAGGATAAAGGGTGTGATTGAACTTCCACCGGGATCCCATTGCTTGAAACAAATTCCCCTGCTTGGAGCTAACACATTGCTGTTGTATCCTGTAGCACCATTGCAAATTTTTGTGCTTTCGTTGTCTTCTGATGCTAAGTTTTCTTCCGCATATTTGGGCACAAAACATGCTTTGTTTTCTTTGGCATTTCTGATCACTGAATCAACTTTGTTTTCTTTGGCAGTTCTGGCAACGCAATAAAGCCTAATTGAAGCATCATTAACCTCTTTAGGCCCATGCAACTCTTGGACTTTTATTAATTTCAAGACCCAATTATTAAATTTTATTATTGCAAGTTTTCCTTGGTCCCATATACCTGCTGAAGTAATTTGAATAGATTGGATAAAACCTCTTGTCAACCACCATATCTTTTGGGCCAAGCCCAAAATGTTAAAATGGAAACCCATATGACCAAATTCCAAGTCTGCCCTTCCTTTCTTTCCATCTCCTTCAACCCACTCAATTCCCGTACAATGAGTGGTCCTATGCTTCCATTTGATCCCTCCATCATCTAGCGGCCACTTGTGTTGCAGATTCACGAGAATCAAACTGTCGTCTGTCGCTTGTGGGCTTGTTGGCAACGACTGCAGTAGCACCTACTTTTTTATGCCTTTTTTTACGTCGCTGATTTGTTTCTTCTGCATCTTCTTCATCTTCATCTGTTTCTTTGGGTTGTCCCCGGTCAAGCACCTTCGACTAGCAACACGTCTGTGTCCGTGATCTTCTCCGATGAGCAGCGAAACCGATGGCCTGAACTCCTTGTGTCGCCGCCCCTGTTCGCGTGCAGTCTCCTTGTTTCCAGATCTGTTTGCACATCGTCTCCCTCTATCAGATCTGACTTTGTCTTCTTCTTCGTGCAATTCTTCATCTTCTTTTTTTGTTTCTTCTTCTTCTTTTTCTTCAGTTTTTCCTGGTCTGTTCTCTCTGTCCTCGGCTTCTTCTTTTCGTTCTTCGTCAAACTCCTGCACTTCACCTTCTTCGTTTCCGATGCATCTTGCTATTTCCTTCTCTTTTTTCCTTCTTTTTCTTTGTCGATTTCTTCTGCGATTATTTCTTCCTCTTCTTCGGCAAGTTCCCTTTCTTCTTTTGTTGAGCTTCCATTTTTTTCTTCTTCTGCTTCCATTTCCACCTCTGATTTCTCTTGTTCCGCTTCTACTTTAGTTTCTTCTTCGATTTTTTTTAAACCTTGCGACTTCATTTTCTCGTGTTCAAGTCTCCATGTTTTCATCCACTCAATTGTTTCCTCTAAGACCTTCATCATTTTTTCTAAACCTTCCCTACGCTCGCTGATTCCTACCATTTTTTTTTTCTAGATCTGGACCAGAAACACTCCCTAGATCGGAAATGCTCTGATACCAAATTGATGGAACCAGAAAAATAACACTGAAATTACAGAGATAATAGAGGCCATGCCTCTTTTACATACACTAATATGCAGAAAATAAACCCCAAGAAACCTCAACTCCCCCTCAAACCAAATACCTAGGCTCAAGAGTTCCCTAGAGATCTCTCAATTTCCCCACTAAACCAGTATTGAATACATGCATACTCACACTACACACTTGCCTACCTTTTATCCTACTTGCAGAATATTCTAGAATAACTAATTAACTGGCCCACTCACTTTTAGGCCCATCATGGTGCATCCCAAGATCTCGTCAATATATAATGTAACCCTTTGAACATTTTGAATTAGAAATCAGTTTTCTCTTTTCAATTGTAAGACAAACTTACATGTTGAACATGATTTGTTTAAACAATTTTATTTTCTTTTTCTATTTTGAATTGCCAACCTGGGAGTGGGGTTTTGAATAGATCAGGTCACCTTGACCCGTAATTAAACAAGATAATGATTTGGAACCCTAACCTACTTTTAATGGATCTTTTCGATTACGAACAACAGTATACGTCTCTAGCCAGAACATGACATGTTATGCAGATATAGTAGATGAGAACAATAAAAAAGGAGTTCAACTCACTGGAAGAAGCATTAAAAATCCAATAGGAACAACTGAAGCCATGTCTGTCAAGGTTCTTTTAAGTATTTTCTTCTCCTTCTCAGTCAATTCATCCCCTATCAGGGTCCTTCTAAGCAAACCCATGGCAGCAGCAACGTCAATAGCGAGAAGTTGAGTTCCTTGCCAGACATCCTGCTTATAGAGTAGCAAACTTCAGATCTCACACGTTAGAGACAAGAAATAAAATAGGACTTAACTTTAAATTTCTAAAAAAAAATTTATTGGGGAATAGGGGATATTGTCAGTATTATCAGAGACGCTATACAAATGTTATGCCAGCCATATTTTTCAGTTTCTACAGGACATACGGGGAGGCGATAGTCAGCTTCATCTGATCGATGCGTTAATGCAGGTGAATTCAAAAACCAAGATAATCTTTCCAAGAGAAAAAGAAATAAAAAAAGCCTCAGACTAAATCATACCGTTCCTGTTTCTTTTAGTTTGCCAAAAGATTTCCCTAGGATACTTTCTGTCTTTTGAACCCTGGCTATCTGAACGCCTCTAGCATCATCACTATAACGGGCACCATTACCAATAACCACCAAATCCTGCAAACGCATTACACAATGCTCAATCTAAATGAACGGTCAAGGGAAAAATAAACTTAATCAGAAGGACATATAGATAAAGATGCAGTAGTCGAAAAATATCAATGAGCATCAGGTCCAGTCAAAATTAACAGTAAGTACAGAACAAATGCTTCAAAATTAAATTTTGGAACTCAAATAATACTTGCATAAAAATTTATCAAGTTTGATATCCCTGTTTGTGTGGATTGTAGGTGAATGGTATGGTATTTATATCCTGAATTAATACTAGTTAAACACAAAAAAGATCAAATAAAGATAAAATAGAAAAGTTGATGAAGACAACAAAACATGTATCCCAAGCCAAAAGTGACAGATAGTTTCAGAAATCTATATTTACCCCTTTATAAATAATTTTTCAGCTGTAACCGGCAAGAAAATTTATAAGCTACAACCTTAAAATCAATAAGCAAAACTTTTGTACACTAAAAAAAAAAAAAATCATAAAATTGTAAGCCATTGAATGTTTCAGACACACCTCATTATTTTCTGATTGATAGGCACTTCTTTGAACCCGTTTCTCAAGTTCTATTAGCTCATTTCTCAAAAGCTCGAAACGTTGGATTTCATTGGATTCTTGGTCTACAACCCCAACATTTGGTGCAGACTGTTCAATGTAATTTTCCTGCAAACAAGATAGCAAGTCCATATTACTCAATGCCCCGCACACTATCCACCTGTCTGAATAGAACAGATAATTATCTCAACAACTAAAGCCAACAAAGCATAGTGCCAGTTCTAAAGAGTGATTATTAGGTAATACAACTCCAAGCAAAACAAATGATGTTGTTAGCTACTATACAATTTTGACATTGCAAAATTGATTTTGAAGTTAACAACAGTCGACCACTTTTTGGGGTATTGGGTTAAGAATTTTAAAAGCAAGTTTGTTGTTGTAATCTTTGTTATGCTAACAATCAAACATTCATTTTTTACTCTCATTTCAATAATTCAGAAGTCATTATAATTAGACAAGGAGACAAATATTGAAGAACATATAAGAATAATAAAACAGGATTACGACAAACATCCTATGCTATTCATATTAACACAATAACAGCAAATTTTAAGGAAGACACTGCATACATTAGCGTCCACATCAGACTCCAAGCTAGGCTTTTTGGTGACAGGACGTACAAAGATGCTCCAGAATCCACGAGATTTTCCAACATTTCTGTAAAAGACATGTGTAACTTTTGCATAAATCTAAGAACAAACGGGAAATAACATTTACAACCCCACCCCACAAAAAAAAAAAAAAAATTAAACAGCTGGCAATTGTATTTTTTTCAGAAACCAGTCAATAAATATGAAAATAAGCAAACCTTAAATTTATCATAAGATTTTCATACCTTTTGCTCCTGTCCACCCTTACATTAGCATTCTTTCTGGTTTTCCCTTTCATGTACTCGTCTTCTTCACCAGCTGATGTATAGGTCCGACCACTATTAACTCCCTGAATGAGTGCAATAGAAATACCATCGACAAGAAAATATAGAGATTCTCAAAAGCAGACAACATGTGACTAGCATAGCATACATAGGAGTCAAGCAAGACTATGATGAATTGACTGCAAGGAAATGATAAATTTGAGTACAACCAGTAGCACTTCATTTTGAAGAAAACAAAATTATCAAGATTAAATGTCATGGCAAGAAGAAAAAAGCATTATCCAAGCATAATACTAGAGTTGCATCCAATATTTACCAAGTTTTTAAGCAAAGAGGTAAATACAGAAGCTCAAGAAGTCAAGATCTATGCACAGGTATATCTAAAAAGGGAAGTGAGAGCACTTTCTCTCCCCCTCCCCCCACCCCACAAAAAAATAAAATAAAAAACCACAACATTGTCTTTCCTACTAATTACAAGTATTGCTTTCATGTCAAATACATATCCATTGCACTAATATGTGATTGGCCACCTATTAAAGTAGCCATTAGGTTAATAAGTATGTAATATTTTATAGGTTATTTCTAACTCAATAAACAAATAAAGAAAATAAGTTTTTATTGAAAGAGACACACACAAATTGACAGCATTGAGTTTAACTTTGACAAATGTATGATAAATATCTTAACTTTTAGAGTAACATTGATTTTGATCTTCTAAACATATATTTGACATCATATTGGTCCTCTATTTGTTAGTAGTACTACTAAAATGGCTCTTCAATGTAAATGAAGACCGTCAAAGTGGTCCTTCAAGTCTTGCTAAATTAAACTTTCAGTGGACAAAAATAATGACATTAATTGCCATTTAGGAACCAATTTAATGTCTCCTATAAAAGAGGACAAATGTAATATCAATTATATCTTTAAAATACTAAATTATAAATTTACTACCTTCTATAATTGGCCCCATCACTAGTTAATTTCTGGATCCCTTCCTGTCTATGTTGATCAGTCAGTCTACTCTTATCAACAAATACAAATGAACAAGATATATAACATTATTACGAGAAGATATATAACAATATTAAAGCCACAAAATTATTTGGAGGAAGAAAAAGAAAAAGAAGATTCTTACTTTCAGGGAAAACAAGAAAAAGACATTAACATACAAAATGCACATTCATGAAAGAGCTAAAGTGGTTTCAAGGCAGATATTCATGATGCATTGTTCCAAAAAATTGAAAAAGGGTGTTGATAGAGGAGATGAAGGGATACCTCTTGCAGAGAATCAGCTTTTGCTCTGAACGATGCCTCCAGGAATTCCGCTTCTTTCCTAAGTTTACGTATTTTTTCCAAGTCGGAACAGGCTGCTTTCAAATGCTCTTTTCCAGAACTAGAGCTTGATACATGCAACTCTTGAAGCAACTTTTCAAGTCTTATCACAGCTTCTTCAACACTTTTCAATGCCTGAAAATAATTGCCAAAGAGAAAGCATAAATAAGAAAATGATACTTCAAAACAAAAGGATTAGGATCAATCTATAGTTCCAAGTAATAATACTTATATGTTTAGCTATGAAGATTATGTAATTTATACAACATTGAAACAGGAAGGATGAAAGTAGACTGATGGACCATGGGCCTAAAAGTAGTGAATTAATTAGTTTGTTATGGAACCTATTCTAGAATATTCCTAAAGTATAGGATAAAAGGTAAGTAGTATGGTAGTACGAGTATGCATGAATTTAGAATTGGTTAGTGGGGAAATTGGGAATCTCTGGGAGTTGGGATTTCTGGGTTTATTTTCAGTATTTTATCTTGTAAGGAGCTTGGTTCCATTTATATTTTCTGCAATTTCAGATTTATAAAAGTAGGTTCCATCAATTTGGTATCAAAACACTACAATCTTGGGAGTGCTCTTTGGTCCATAGATTTGAAAAAAAAAAAAAAAAAAAATGAAATACAAATTTATAGTGGTTCCAAAATTCTTTGGAGAAGGAGGAGATCACGAAGCTTGGGGATGGCTAGTTGATTTGGAACATTTTTTCCGGATCGAAGGAATCAATGAAGATCAGAAATACATTGAAGCTGTGACAGGGCTGCTCAGAGGGAGTGCATTCAACTAGTATCAAGGTTGGAAATGGTTCAATCTTACCGCAAGCTGGAGGAACTTTGAGAAGGCATTCATAGAGAGATATATACCTGAGATCTGTTTGGTAGAGGAGGATGAAGAACAACAGAAAGAAGAGGAAAAAGAAAAAAAAAAAAAGATGAAATCAAAACCAGAAAAAGAAAAAAAAAAGAACCAGAAAAAAGAAAAAGAAATCGAAGTGGACAAAATCGAAGTAGGAGTGGATGTCAATGACGCTGCAGAAAGAAAAAATGTTAGAGAATAATATAAATCATTAAAAAAGCCCTCACCCAACACCTTAAGGTTTTGGGTGAAATGGTTTACATGGTATCAAAGCTTCAGGGACCATGAGGTCACGAGTTCAAAACTCACCGCCCCCCCCCCCCCCACTTTCAGGTGGAATTAAGAAAAACACGAGGCAGACAAAAAAAAAATGGGCTCGTGCAGCACAAGGCAGACCAATAATGGGCTTGTGCCATATTCCACGCTTCAAGCCCAAAGGGCTCTTGCGTGAGGGGGTGTGTTAGAGAATATAATATAAATCATTAAAAAGGCCGTCACCTACTACCTTAAGGTTTTGGGTGAAATGGTTCTTTACAAAAAAAAAAAAAAAAGATGATATAGAAGAAGAGACGAGACGGAAGAAAATGAAACAAGAGGAATAAAAAAAATGCAAGAGGCGAAGGAAGAAAGAAACGAAGAAAAACAAATCAGCGAAGTAGAAGACAAAATACCAGCAACAGGCGAAGAAGATGAAGAATCGCACGAAGAAGAAAGATCAGAGGTTGAAGAAGAAGACGAAGTTAGATCTGATATAGGGAGACTACGCGTGAACAGTGGCAACGACCACGTACGGTGGCGGGGGCACAAGGAGCTCAGGTGGGTATTTGGCCATACTGCTGGTCGGACGTGCTTGACCAGGGACGCACCAAAAGCGGGTCTAGATCTGGAGGTGGGTATTTGGCCCGACCCACACTGGGAATAAGGACAACAGAAGTGGACTCAGCATGGCCCCTGGGTTTGGTCTAAATGGCCCTGATTTGAGAGGCCAACGTGGTAGCAACTTGAAACCAGGCCTGCTTGGTCCAACACTTCCCAACAAGGTTGTTGGTGGGGAGAATACAAAAAACAGGCCCAATGTTTCTAACACAAAAGCACAAAAAGAGTCAGTTGGTTTGGGCCGAGTTCGTCCAACACAAACTAGTATCCATACTAGTGAGGTGGGGTCTTTAAGAACCCAACGAGGCAATAGTGCAATGATGAGCCAAGGATGTGGAGGCATGCTGGCCAACAAAAATACCAACGATGCTGGAGTATGGAGAGTATCAAGGTTCAGGTATATGTTGCTGGAGTTTAATAACCAAAGATGCATGGATTTACTCTTCAAGAGCAATGCTCATTTTGGAAAGAAATGTTGCAGTGAAGACATGGAGGTTCATGGAAAGAAAATGGAATTAAAGCTACTAATGTGGTCAAGGTGCTTCAAACAATGGGATCCGGGTGGTTGTTTTCTCACATCATCTACTCTCTTCCTCACCTTGAGAACAAGGTGAATTTTAAAGGGGGAGTATTGATGGGCCATCGACCTAAAAGTAGTGAATTAGTTAGTTTGTTATGGAAACTAATCTAGAATATTCCGAAAATATAGGATAAAAGGTAGGCAGTGTGGTAGTATGGGTATGCATGAATTTAGAATTGGTTAGTGAGGAAATTGGGAATATCTGGGAGTTGAGATTTTTGAGTTTATTTTCTGCATTTTATCTTGTAAGGAGCTGGGCTCCATTTAAGTTTTCTGCAATTTCAAATTTATAAAAGTAGGTTCCATCATAGACATACAATTTTTTGCTGGGATCTAGGCACACCACATACATGCATATTAGGGCAGACCAGCAAACAGGGATTAGAACATTAACAGTTGATGACGTTGCATATATGAACAAATGACGTAGCATCACAACATTTAATAATGCTGGGAATTTATTATTATTGAAAAGGTTTTCAGTATATTGATATTTAATAATTTACATGAGGAATGAGGAGTATTTATACAAGGAAAAAGTAACTGAGCATGACTCAGCTATGACTCATCTATGACTCAGCAAACCTAATCATAATTAATTCTAATTAATAAAATAACGGATTCTAATTAATTACAATCAATCCTAATTAATAGGAAATAAAAACGGAAAAATATTTGAATTTGAATTCTGATTTTCTACACTCCCCCTCAAGTTGGGAGGTAAGTGTTGATCATTCCCAACTTGCCAATCAAGTCTTCAAAGGTTGGCCGGTGTAGGCCCTTAGTGAGGATATCTGCAATCTGCTCTTTGGTAGGAATATACACCATACATACACTTCCATCATCTATTTTTTCTTTGATAAAGTGGCGATCAACCTCTACATGTTTTGTTCTGTCATGGTGAACTGGATTTTGAGCAATACTGACAGCAGCCTTATTATCACAATACACTCTGATAGGTAGGGAAAAAGAGATCTTCAATTCCTCAAGGAGTCTTCTTAACCAAATTCCTTCACAAATACCATGGGCTAGAGCCCGAAATTCCGCTTTTGCACTGCTCCGGGCAACAACTGTTTGTTTCTTACTTCTCCATGTCACAAGATTTCCCTAGATATAGGTGCAATATCCTGAAGTGGATCTTCGGTCCAATGCAGAGCCAGCCCAATCTGCATCTGTATATATTTCAATCATCCTCTTGTGTCCCCTTTTAAAGAACAATCCTCGACCAGGGGTGTTTTTGAGGTACTTCAGAATTCTATAAACTGTACTCAGGTGTTTTTCCTTAGGAGAATGCATGAATTGACTAACCATGCTAACTGCAAATGCAATATCAGGCCGAGTGTGAGATAAGTAGATCAACTTCCCCACCAATCTCTGATACTGCTTTTTGTCAACTTCTTTCCCATCTTCGATTCCCAATTTAATATTGGGTTCAACCGGAGTCTCTGCTGGCTTGCACCCAAGCATTCCTGTTTCTTGTAACAGGTCTAGAATATATTTCTTTTGAGTTAAATAAATTCCTGCCTTACTTCGAGCAACTTCCATGCCTAGGAAATATTTGAGAGATCCAAGATCCTTCAGTTCAAACTGATTAGCTAAACATTTCTTCAAAGAGCTTATCTCCTCATAATCATTACCTATGACAATTATGTCATCAACATAAACAATGAGAATAGCAATTTTACCACCATTAGAGTTTTTTAAAAATAAAGTGTGATCAGTCTGAGCTTGGAGGAATCCTCTTCCCTTAACAGCTTGAGTAAACTTCTCAAATCACTCTCTAGGAGATTGTTTAAGACCATAGAGAGACTTCTTCAACTTGCATACTGAATCGTCTCCTTTTTCAAAACCAAGTGGTGGATCCATATAAATTTCTTCATGTAGATCACCATTCAAGAAAGCATTCTTTACATCTAATTGTTGCATGGGCCAACCAAGATTTGAAGCAAATGATAAAAGAACTCGGATAGTGTTAAGCTTGGCAACAGGGGCAAATGTCTCTTGATAGTCTATCCCATGAGTTTGAGTGAATCCCTTAGCAACCAGTCTGTCCTTATACTTGTTGATGTTGTTATCTGCATTAAACTTTATTGTGAACACCCACTTGCAACCTACTGTTTTCTTTCCTCTGGGTAATGCTACAGACTCCCAAGTTCCATTTTTGTTGAGCGCATCCATTTCTTCAAAGACTGCATTCCTCCATTTTGGATCATCAAGTGCTTCTTGGATATTTTTTGGTATTTTTGTACTGTCTAACATAGTGTTGAAAGCACGAAAACCTGGGGATAACTTTTCATATGTGATATGATGAGAAATAGGATGAGCAGTACAAGATCTAGTACCTTTTCGGAGAGCAATAGGCACATCTAGGTTGGCTGTATCAATGTTGCTGGAACTAAGACTCGAGTCAGAATCCTGGCAGTCTAGAGGCTCCTGAGGTGATTCTCGCCTGCAGAAAAACTTTCCCCATTTCCTGGGAGGATCTCCATTATCTGACACATTAACTCACTCTGTCTTTTGCATAATGACTCCCCCTGTCTCCAACGACAAAGGCAAAACAACAGAATCATTTGGTTTCCAAGACTTATCTTCATCAACCCCAATAGACTCCCCCTGAAGAGAAGTTGAAGGAAAAAAAGATTGTCTCTCATCAAATGTGACATCCATAGAAACAAAGATCTTACGAAGTGAAGATGAGCAACACTTGTAGCCCTTTTGGTTAGGAGGATATCCTATGAAGACACATTTAATGGACTTAGGATCGAGCTTGGACCTTTGATGGGGAGGAACATGTACAGAAGCCACACAGCCAAACAACTTGGGAGGAAGGGAAGAATGAGTCCGGAAAGAAGGAAAGGTGTGGTTAAGACAAGATAAAGGAGATTGAAAATCTAGGACACGAGAAGGCATCCGATTGATGAGGTATGCTGCAGTCAAGACAGCTTCCCCCCACAAATATTTAGGGACATGCATGGTAAACATAAGAGCTCGAGCAACTTCAAGGAGATGTCTATTTTTTCTTTCAGCAACCCCATTTTGTTGAGGGGTGTTAGGACAAGAACTTTGATGAAGAATACCATGCTGGCTGAGATAGTTTCCAAGAACAGAATTAAAATATTCAGTACCATTGTCAATTCGAAGAATTTGGATAGAGGTATGGAACTGAGTTTGAACCATAGCATGAAAGTTTTTAAAAATGGATGCAGCGTCAGACTTATCATTTAGAAGGTATACCCAACATACCCTAGAGTGATCATCTATGAAAGTTATAAACCAACGAGCACCAGAGATATTTTTTTCACGGGCTGGACCCCATATATCACTATGAATCAAGGTAAATGGAGAAGAATCATGATGGACTCTAGGAAGATAAGAAACACGAGAATGTTTTGCAAACTGACAAATATCACAAGAAGAAAAACTGGGATTTTTATTGATAAATAAGCTTGGGAACAACTTCTGAAGATAAATGAAATTTGGGTGTCCTAACCGACGATGCCATAACAAAACATCATTACAATCATCAGACAAACATACCGAGTGGTTCACAAATTTTTTTTCTTCACAAGAATCTTTTTCTAAATAATAGAGTCCTTCTTCCTCTCTAGCACTGCCAATCATCAGCCCCGAGTCTTGTTCCTGGAAAACACAAGCATTGACAGAAAACTTGGCAACACAATGTAACTCAGACATAAGTTTGCTGATAGAGATAAGGTTACAAGTAAGAGAGGGAACATGAAGGACTGAGTTCAAAGTAATGTGTTCAGAAAGTTTAATGGATCCTTTTCCAGCAATAGTAGAGAAGCTGCCATCTGCTGTTCTTATTCGTGATTGTTGATAGTAAGGGGTATAAGAACAAAATAAGGTTGCATTACCTGTCATATGATCTGAAGTCCCTGAATCAAGAATCCAACGACTACTATTATCAACATGGAACGCTGTACCTTGTTGAGCAACATTGCTGGATGGAAATTTACTTTCAATCAACATGGCTGCGTGTGGTAATGCGTAGGGCGAACACTCCATCCTTTCTCTAGCGCGTGGGGGCGCGTGGCTCAGCAGAATCTGATTGTCCTTCTTGAAACTTGTAGATCGGCTCCTTCTGTTTCGAATGGTGCGGGTCTTGGCCGGAAATGTCGGGCTGCTGACGGTGGCTAACGGCGGTGGAAAGCTGGGATTTTGCCTTCTACAGTGATTGGTAGCCTTACTTTGCTCTTGGGACTTTATAGGAAGGGAAAATAACCTTAATAATGGTTGGAGGTTGATTTTTCCGGCGTTGTGCCGCCGGTTTGACGGTGGTTGTGGTGGCTGAGTTTTCTCAGGACCAACCTGCTCTGATACCATGTAAAGAACCAATTCAACCCAAAAGCTTAAGCTGATGGGTGAGGGCTTTTTTAATGATTTTATATATCTCAACAATTATTAAATCAGTAAAGTTTTACAAGTATTCTTCTATAGTGGTGGAGCGGCAAGGTAGTAGCAATGATGGAGGTAGAGTTGGTGAACGTTGACAAGCAGAGCTGAAGCTAATTGTGTTATGGGTTAAAGTGGGGATGATGTTAGTTTTTATACTATCCAGCCTTGTCTTGACCAATAGACTGGATGGAGTTATATGGAAAATATAAAGGAAAAATCCCAATGCACAAGGCTCTCCGACTTTGTGAGGGTAGGGATGAGGGTCGATTGTACATAGCCATACCCTTACAATTTTATGCAGCTATTTCTCAGACTCGAATCCATAACTTTCCGATCACAAAAGAGTAACCTTACCACTGCTCCAAGGTAGTTATGCAACAAACATAGGATAAAAAGCCATATGGTTAAGGTTATATTACTATCTGATTTATACACAGAACTGCTCCTAGGTAGTTATGCAACAAACATAGGATAAAAAACCATATGGTTAAGGTTATATTACTATCTGATTTATACACTGAACATATAGAAGGCTAGTGCACCAAATGAAGCCTTATAGTATTTAATAAAAAATCATATTAATCTTTAAGAGCCTATGTTTTCAGGCTTGACACTAGTCCTAGTAATTACTAATTTAAAAAACTTGGAAGTAGCAATTGGATCAAATTCAATTTTTTAAGTGGGAACCAAACCTCATCAAACGAATCTGACTCTTTTATAGTTGACTGAACTGTAGATCTATGTCTGTCAACTGTTTTCTTGGTATCACTCTCCACCATCTTATCCCTGCATTATATTTTATAAAGATAAGAAGTGACACAATTTTCGGAATAAGAAACTCAGTTAAAAATCAGCTTCGCAACCCATGGAATTCCAGTAAAAACTATTAATACAATGTATGTATAAAATAGCTTCAAAAAAATGTTGCCACAGTTCAAGACAACTAGCTTGGAAACATCTTAACTAGCAACTTCGCATGGGTATCTGTACTGCTTGAATGAGGGTCCAGGTGAAAAACTAGCTCTCTGGTAGAGAGGGATGCTTTAGTACCATAGTACGACCATTGGACCCATATCCATTAGATAGGATTTTCTTTCTTTGTTATTTCTAGGGAATGAATATTTGCCAACCAAATCTTACTGACAAGATAATAATATATGAAAGCCATGGAGTCATCATGTAGAGAGGTAAAAGGTAATGATATCTTGACCAAGCTCTAAGTTCATTTTCTAAAGCATTGTCTTGGACATTGACAAGATCCATTTGAATACTACTAACATTGTGGGGCAAAGAGGCACAAATACTGAATATCATAATGCTTTCACATAAGTAACAGAAGAAATTTCATCGCCTCAGAGGACGTGAAAAATATGCAAATTTAATAATCAGTGTGCCTGTCTCCAATGTTGTAAATCTAGCCTCTAGATTCAACTCTTGGACATCCATTTTTTCTTCCCCAGGCAATTATTCACTTGTTCGAAGAGTAGCCACATGCCATATTCAATTTTTTTATGTGGTTGTGATTATTCAATGAAAGTAAATTATCAACCACAGTAACAGTTGTAGGATAAAATTCTGTAATGTAACAAACTTCATATTGAAGAAATGAAATGTCTACTGTGAAAGCTAAAGTAAAGTTGAGCAAATGCTGATATTTATCGTTGTTACTTGTTAAAGCCAGTAGCACAAAGACAAGAACAACGAAGCATGTTTGGAGGGTTCCAAACGCTTTTGTGAATGGCTTTTAGATGACTACAGCAAAAGCATATGACTAGAACTTGCAGTTGCTACCCCGGTCTTTTTCAATTGTTAGTATGCAGCTTTCAGATCAAACGATTTCATGACCTTTATTTTACTCCAAAAATGTAAAGTTTTGATGCCTGAATCTCAGTGTCAATGAATATATGCACATGCACCTATTAGAATGCAAAAAGCAGTAAATCCAGACTTTGCCTCATAGCTTACGTTATCATCCCAAGTTCTTCCATGCACTCCATCAACTTGTTGTGCCTAACATAAAAGAAGTAAATGCATGAATTTAATAAATGAGAAGCTGGTATTTTGTTAAAACATAAACGAACATTGTTCCAGTTACCCTGTTGACAGAAATTCAGCTGCTTTCACATTCGAGGGACTCTCCAGCCATGTACTGTATTTAATAAAGCTCTGCATCCAATGAGAGCAAACATCAAATGCTTGGCGCATTGCTTCAGCATTTGGAGGACTGTCTTGTTTACTTCCATGCATGTGTAACTGTTTTGTAATGCTGGTGATTCCCGGATAAAAAGGAAGCCAATCCAGCTCTTCACAAACTACCTATGCAGTTAAAGGGTTTCAACCAGTTGAAATAATTTAATTATTAATCATATGTGTCAAATGGAATGGCCACAAATACTAACCTCCACATACAATTGATATGAACTAATGGAGGAGAGCTGAGGGTAGTATAAAACACTGCCTCCAATGAGATACCTATAAGAAATAGTTATATAAATAAACAAATGCACAAAAATTCATAGAAAGCAAAAACAAGTTAAAGAGAAAGGTGAAGAAGTTACAGGAATTTGATGGAAAGGAGAAAAGAGATACTATTGTGCTGATATGATGTGTGCAAAGTTACAAACCTAATAAACCAATTTATACTAATTGTCTAGGTCAAGTACTAATCTACTACAGGTAGCATAAGCCCAGCAAAGAAATTACTAACATAGCAAGACTCCTAAAACAATAAAAAACCTCATATTCTAACAATAGAAATAACATGTAACATGTAACAAAAGTTGTACCTGATGAAATCTTCAATTGAATCATCTAGTGCATCAAAACCATTTGCCAAAAGATATGACCGTGTACTTCTGCCTAAAGCAATAAAGAACCCAAATACAGCCAAATCCTTCTCCAAAACCTGCACTAAGCCAACTTTCAATCTAAGCTTTTTGTCACAACAAAGCACATAAAAGAATGGAAAAGGACTTAGCTCTATTATTTTTCAATTCAACTCATCTCTTCATTTTTTTATTTTTTTTTTATGTAAAGTTCTTAGAAGGGCCGGCTTGGCTCAGCGGTAAGCTTGCTTGCCGTGGTGTGTCATGTAAAGTTCTTCCTCTGGGTATTTGAAATTTTTTAAATTTTTTAATAGAAAGTAAACTGAGCTCAACTTTTTAAGTATATTCTTTCACATTGAAAAAAAAATTATTTCTAGACATTATGAAATACTTTTCTGTTTCGAAGCCTACCCAAAACACATAAAAGAATGGAAAAGGACTTAGCTCTATTATTTTTAATTCAACTCATCTCTTAACTCTTTTTATTTTATTTACGTAAAGTTCTTCCTCTTGAAACTTTTTAATAGAAGGTAAACTGAGCTCAACTTTTTAAGTATATTCTTTCACATTGAAAAAAAAAATTTATTTCTAGCTAGGTTGTCAGTAGCGGCCCGTAGCACCGCTAAACCGCTGCGAAACTTTTTAATAGCTACACCGCTAAACCACTCCCATGTAAACCGTAGATGATGATGATTTTCTCAACACTTTTTATTTGACAATTTTATTGTATTTGTGTTTATTCCTTTTTATGTTCCTTGTATTTGACATTGATTGTGGAATTATGTGTTTGATTTTGTGTGACTTCTTATGTTTGAGCATTAATACTAAAAGCGGTATTGCCTCGTTTCTTGAATGTTAGTATAATATATGTGGAATTAATACTTCACCGTAGCGACAATACCGCTACCCGCTATACCATTTTTGGGGTCGGCCGCTAACTGCTACTGACAACTATGATTTCTAGACATTATGAAATACTTTTCTATTTCAGAGCCCACCCAAGGCACATAAAAGAATGGAAAAGGACTTAGCTCTATTATTTTTAATTCATAAAGTTCTTCCTCTTCAAACTTTTTAATAGAAAGTAAACTGAGCTCAACCTTTTAAGTATATTATTTCAAATTGGAAAAAAAATTATTTCTAGACATTATGAAATACTTTTCCGTTTCAAAGCCCACCCAAACAAAACAAATTTCAGGAACAAAAATGTCATGAATTGCAGATGTCAATACAATTAAACTAAAGTCACAAACAGAAGGCCATAACAACATTAATAAATAAGAATTTGTAAAATAGTGCATTTCAAGCACAGTATAGGTCTCAGTATGGTAGTTTAATTGTAAGTGTAGTCATTTCAACTGAATATGTATTCATAGACATTCAATCCAACATCATCATTCTGGAAGGGTCAAAACCAAGCTGTATTCAGAATTGAACATAACTAACCTCAATACTTTCAGATGTTGTCAGCCTTGACCATATTTTCTCCTTATCAATAGCTTGCTGCAGCTGCCTCTGAGCAAGATTTACCCAGAAAACAACCTCTTCTGAACCCCACTCAACTTTTGCTCTACACGCCGCGGCTCTAGGACCAAAATGTACAAGAAATTCTCTTTGCAGACCAACATCCTTTATAGAATTATACGCTTGACTTATAGGAATTATACCAACCAGCATGTCCATCAAACTACCAGTTATCTCTGTAGTCATGGAAAAGAATTGTGAACAAGAAACTTTTGCTGGGCCAAGTTTAGCAATTGCAGCAATGCATGTTAGTGCAAGCAGGAGAAGTGATACGTCACTTGCACCACTTAAACCCATATTTTTTCCAGACCTGGGAATTCAGTCAAAATATTATTTATACATCGTCTATAAATATAATAATATGAAGGAACAAGAATTGAGCAGTAAAAGTTAAGAGAGAACATACAAAGCAATGGCAGCAGTAAAGCGTCCATCCCCTTCAAACTTATTAACGAAGGAGGTCACTACAGCTTGAACTTGCTCTGACCAAAACCATTCATATGCTTCAGGCTGTTTTGTTGATAATTTTTCTCTGATTAAACTCTCTAGGGGAGCAGACAGCCTTAGCAAACTGGTCAATGAAACATTTGAGCAAGTTTTAGTCCCAAAGCAACTAGGGAGTAGTATAAAATATTAAAACTAAACAAATATAGAAGAAAAGAAAAGAAAAACAACCACGAAACAGAGCAATAACAGTGAATCAAAGATTAGAAGGGAGTCAAAATAGTTTACAAGTATACAATCATTTTGTGTATGGGTAGAAAATTGAAATGATATTCAAGATTCGTCTGTTTGATATAAAACTTCTATATGAAAGGTACAACACAAGTCCATATATTCAAACCAGATGGTTCTCACAATATTCCATAAATTTTAGATTTCATCAGGAAAACTATATATACAGGCACATGTATACATGCACACACACATGCACACACGTGCATATATATATATATATATATATATATATATATATATATATATATATATATATAGAGAGAGAGAGAGAGAGAGAGAAAAAGAGGTATTAAACTTCAGAATTTGACATTAAGTTGTACAATAGCTATAGAAAACATATTTCAATGATATACAAAGTAAAACGACTGAACTAATTATATAATGAAAATTTTCTGGTACAGCTATTACAACACTTCTTCACACAAGTTGAAGCATAGAATTTCTATTTCCTTCTGATAAATGAGTGGAGGCATGTTTTTGTTTGCTAAAGTTTGATACCAAAGACAGAAAAGAATGAACCAAAATACAAAGCAACATGCTACCTCTTTTGAACAAATACATTGACATTTCTGTCTCTACCATCACTTCGGGATGAAATTTCACTTGCAGCATGCAATAAGGAGTACACAGCAGCCTGAGAGAATTTATGCAACCTGTTTCTCAGTTCTTCATAAAATATTGGAAAATTTTGAAACAATGAGCTCAAAGTGAAATATGACCAATGGGATAGTAACAGTTCTTGTAGCAAAGGCAATAGCAGAAACATTAACCAGATTCATTCGTGACAAAGCATACATGCTTCTGATAATACAAATGATGTTCGATTGGAAGATATTTTTGTAAAGAGAAATAATGTGTGGTAAAGAAGGTGAAGACAAATGACCCTAGTCCTGGGTAGTCTAAATACGGATGATACGACATATTATCCAAAGCTGAAAACTGAACTGCCTGCTTGTCAATAATAAAGGGTCTCTTTTAAGAGCCATATAAAAATTTTCTTAGTTCACAATTATTAAATACAACCCTCCAAAATTGTTAAAGCAAGCCATGGGGTCAATTTGTTGGATAAAAAAGATAAAGCATTACTTCAAAATATTGAAACATAAAAGTAGCACCTACTTACGAACATATAAAATAGGTAGAAAGAGATAAGTCAATGAACTAAAACCAATCCACATGTTGATAATTCTTTCTACAGCTATGAAGTAATAATTTGAAAAGTCATATCACGACCAGATTGGCCTAGGAGGAGAGAACTGCAGTTCTGTTATAATGCCTTCCAATAACAAATGCAGTGGTATTTGCATCACACTAATGCATTTAACAGTAAGCAGAAAAGAGAGATGATTAGTTTCTTGCCCTCTTGATGTACTGTACATCTGTTCTACTGATGAATCAAGCAGACAATTTTTATTAATAACAAGCTCATATTATGGATAAAAAGCTCACAGACACGCATTGGCGGACTTACATGGTTGCCAATGTGTGCAAGTGCACACGTAATTTTTTTTTTTCGTTTCAATAGCAAAGCTTGATATATGTATATAGTTGGTGAGCCGTCTCTACTACTGCAGGATTTGCTACGTGAATAGCATTTAATTTTTTTTTAATAGCTTGAAATAGTATTTACAAAAAATGAGATATGTGTGAAATAGCAAAGCTTGACATACGTGAATAATTTACTTTTTTCTTCTTGTTTATATTCTTTTATTTTTTAATGCATTTAAAAATTTCTTTAAAATTTTTTTTGGGGGTGCTGCCCCCAAACCCCCACCACTAAGTATGCAGACATAAATAAAATTTCCTAGGTCCGCCACTGTGTCTGTACACAGTGACTGCCACTGGATGTAGCTCTCAATGATTTTGACTGGAAACAGAAAAGGATACTACGTTCTATTAACTATGATATTTATGTCCTAAAGTACATGCCTAATGAGGGAACGCTTCTTCACATAACCATAAACTATGCTTGAATATTGTCAAACAATGGTGCATGTTTTTGTCAGAACACCATCAAAGGCATGCAAAATAAAACGTAGTCATCCTTTTTCCTTTCACAATTCATCTAGCACATATCTGTATAAGCTGCATGAGTTAGACAATAAAATGACATGCTATTGCAAAGGCTGTCTGTCAAAATTTCACGTTCACATGACAAATGCATGTCATACTTTACACATGATATAACCCAAATAATATTATCAAATAGAAGTCATGATAATACCTGACATGACAGTGCCTTCACCCATGCATTTTGGTCTACCCCAAGCCAGGCTGTTGAAAACCAAGATACTCGTGAGTACGATTTATGCTCTTTAACTGCCAGCTCAAAAACCCTGGCTGCATCATATAAAGCTTGGACAAGTCCATCACAGAAGTCTTCATCTTCCACTGCCCTATTCAGTTTCACCCTCATTTTTTCAAGGTCTGTACTGGTGCCAGGTTGGGGGCTTCCATTGACAGTCACACCATCGTCAGAAGTGGCAAATGGGAACAGATGTACCATCCTTCTAGGTCTCGAAAACGTTAAATAGAATTTTCTACAGCCGACCAAACTATGACCACTGTTCGATAACAAATCATGTTGTATGAGACACCCCTTCCTTGAACTACCCCATTTACTTAATAGTATGCAATGCAAGTCCGACCCTTTTCTGCTTGCATAAGGGGAAACATTCGAAAGCCAACAATTCGAGGAGCTGCCAAATGATATGCAATTAGAAACAGCACACACATTCAAGAAGAATTATACGCAAGAACTAGCCTCAAAGGAATGCGATAAATATTCAAACAATGATCACTAGTTCAACCACACTATTTCATGGGGCTGTGTAACCTTGTGTTCTAAGTCTGTAAGTAATTACATCATGACTTTAAAAAGTTAAGAAATTGCTAATTTTACCCACCATATATAACTGTATCATCTAAATGCCAGTATACCATTGTAGCCTCTCAAACTTAGTAATACCACATATTCATTTCATTAAAACCATGCATCATAAGTCATAATGCCAAACTTCATTTCATTGAAAAACACACATTTTAAATCAGCAATAGGTAAGAGTTTAAGAGAAAAACCAAAATAGGTAAAACCGATGGAAAGTAAACACTTCGTGAACTACAACAATTACCGTTACAAATTTGCTGAATCAGTTTAGGTGAATGCTACATAACAAAAAGAAAAGAAAAAAAACGTTTCAATTGTAACTTATCAGGAAAACCTAGCTGCGTCCATCATACTCACTGAGCGAACAAGAATGTAACTTCTGCAATACAAACGAGAATAAACGAGAGAAATCGATCACCTTAACGGTAGAAAGTTGCTGCTACTGTGCAATTTAACTGCCATGAAGTGGATGCAGAATCCGAGAGAAAATTGAGCTTCGGTGGCCGGAGAGAGAGAAAACAGTGAAATAGCGGAAAAGCTTGCGTATTCGAACAGACACGGAGAGAAAGAAAGAAGGAAATGCTGACGTGGCACCGAGGGTGCTTTATCCGAATACGTGGAGTTCCCACAAATCACATACCATTGTTTTTGGTACTACCCCACTTTGTACACGGACTTTTTCTTTGTATATCGGGCTATTTATTTTTTTTAGAGTATCTCCCCCTAATCCGATAGGTTTTTCTATCGATTAATTTGGATTCACCGCCGAATTTAGGATTAAAATTTTAAATTTTTTCAAAGATAACATTGAGCCATTGAGGATGATCAAACACTTGTTCAACTCCAATACATCAAATTAAGTTATTATTATTTCGTTATATCCAACTAATTTAGATGAAGTATTATCAGACTCGTTATAAGAGTCCATTATAAAAGTGATTTTTCTTAAGATTATTTTTTTCATTCAAGACACGAATTTAAATCTATATATATATATATATACATATATATATGAAATTCATTTGTTGGAAATTTGTTGATATGTCACTCCTTCCTTAAGTCTCAGATTCTGTTCACACCACATGCCACTTAAAAACTTTCCTTCTTTGATAAATTTAAAATTATTAAATATTAAAAAAATAATGTTTGAAATTACAAAACGAAAAAAAAAAAAAAAAAACGTAAAATTAAGTTTTGATTCAAATAAGTTGTGGTGACAGACACCTCACTGATCATCAGACTTTATAATGATTTCTACATTGGAGTTGATTAGCTCTTTTAAAATTCAAATTTATGCTGATTTCTACATTGGAATGATCAGATCTTTTAAAATTCAAAATATGTTTGGATTTCAATTTTGAATTTGAAATTGTGATGGTGGGAAAAAATTGAAAAAGTTTTTGTGGCAGACAACTCATTTAATCTCTCACTGCTTTTGTAAGAAACTACACCGTTAATTAAGATAATTAATGAATTAATTATGATAATTAGGAAATAATTCCATAATTAACCCTAATTATTATTATTGGGCTTAAATAATTATAGTAAGTGAGTAAAAATGCCGAAAGTCACTTTTCGGAAAAAAAAAAGTGCAGATACCGGTTCTTCTACCCGGTATAAATGCGTACCGGAAAAGTATCTCGGAAAACTATAATAAGTACATGATAATTACTAGAATATTATGTAAGACTTGTAAAACAAGTTTCAAGTCAAAATAATGTGATCTGATGCCAGAACTGATACTGGTTATGGAAAAGCGCGTACCGGAAAGGTGCTCCGAAAAATAAAATAAAAATATGAAAAATCTTATAAAAATGTGTAGGTCTAGATTCCAAAGTTTGGGATCAAGATCTTTTGCGTTGCTATTATGGCTAATACTGCGCGTTAAGTGGCCTTGTGCCTATAAATAAGCATACTAAGGCACAAAACCCTAGGCAAACCCATTTATGTGCGTGAAGGAGGCTGAGCAGATTTCCAAAACACTGCTCCATTGGTTTATCTTCTCTTTTCTTGAGGTTGAAGCCATTTTCTTCACATTTCCTCTTCTAAACACTTGGTTGGGTGGGTTGTGGGAGTGTGAGGTTGCATTTTCTGCACACTCAGCCGTTGTGGGTTGAGTTTTGAGGGCTGGTTTGGAGTATTGAGAGAGAGTTGTGAGTAGGGGTGGTAAACGAGCCAGGGACCTTTCAGGGGCCTTTGACTCGGCTCGTAAAGGCCTGAGCTCGTTTAATAAAAGCTCGTGTTGGAACCAGGCTTGTACTTGTATAAAAGCTCATTTAATAAAAAGGCCTCAGGCTCTAATTTAGAAGCTCGGCCTTAGAGCCTCCCAGGCTAGCCTAGTATATAAATATTTATTTATATTTTTTATACTGCTTGTAATAACTCCCTCTCTCATCAATTTATTTCACCCTATTTTATTAGTTTAACAGACTTTTTGAATGATTTTGTTCTATTTTATGCTATTTGGTTATATATTGAATTTATGTATATTTATGGAATTACTAGTGTTGTTCTATATTATCCTTCATCCTCCTTCACACAAACAAACCCACAAAAACTCATTCGTTCCACTGTGCATTGCTCGTTTGTGTCAATTTATTTTTTATTTTTTATTTTTGTTGGCACTTTTTTTATAATGGGTTAAGACAATATAACCAGTTATCTACCTTCTCTCACTTTAATTTTATTTATTTATTGTAGACTTTGTAAATTATTGCTGCAAATTGGAAGCTAAGGTTTCTTTCTGGAAATTGATTTTTCGTGGAATTCTGTTCTCTTATTTTTATTCTTTAACATGCTAACAGGCTAAGACAGGCTTCACACAGGCTTTTTTTTTTTTGTAAATAAACCAGGCCACATGCCAATATTATATTCGTAACAGGTAACAGGCTAAGGCCAGTCGGACACGTTTAAATACAGGCTTGCCCCGTTAAGATCAAAGCTCAGCTCGGCTCGGCTCGGCCGTTAACACCCCTAGTTGTGAGCTTTTCCTTGGTTGTGAAAGCTCCAAGAAGCCACCTTTGTGAAGAAAAGACCCATCTTGGTGTGCATTTTCGTGCACAATGTGGAGGCAGACTTGGGAGCTGTTGTGTGAGCTCCAAGAGCATCATCTACCTCTGCTTTTGGCTTGTGGTATGATCATCACCTTTGAACTTGAGTTTATATGCTTAAAAATGGAACCTTGATGCATGTATTGAGCTAAGTTGATAACTTAAGGGTGGGGAAGGTTAAACACACCTAGAAATGCATGTTTAAGTGTCTATAATCAGTTAAAGTTGGACCCTTTGGACTGGATATTCACGAAATGCAGAAACTGCATTATGTCGTAAAATATCCGGATATTTGTCGAATAGATATCCGGATATTGATATCCGGATATGGTATATCCGGATATGGCATATCCGGATATGGTCAGTGTGATATCCGGATATTGCATATCCGGATATGTCCCAAGAAATATCCGGATATTCTGGGATTTCGAAGAACAATAGTTGTGCTGTGTGAACAGTAGGCTATTGGGGGTTTGTAGACCCTAGATTAAGGAAGTTGAACTTCTGTAATTAATGAACTAAGTCAGAATCACATGATTAAGGGCTTATGGCTTTGTTGGAAGCCTTAAGACATAAAACGTAAAGGAAAGACGTAGTCTTTAAGTTATATGCTTGTGATGCATAATTAATGACATATTATTGGTCCATAATAGATTGTGATATTGCTGTGTTTGGACTTGAGAGTGGTTGGACTCTTGGCTTGGATTGATTGCTTGCAAGGTAAGCTTTCGTGTCCTCGGTTTAGCCATGTTGTGGTTCCACCATGTCCCATGGGGAGATGGTTATATGCATGCTGTGTTACATGCTTTTGATATTTGGAAATGCTGTTGAGCTGTTATATGCAATGTGCCTTTATGATATGCATGTGGTGTCCACCTTTACGGTAAGCCTGAGTATGTAGTACATACGATAAGGTGAGGCTGTGGGTGAGGTGCAAGCGGTGTTCCTTGTACTCATGTGGGTTTAGACGTATTCCTACATTTCTCTGGCCAGTAGATAGTATAAACACACATGGCACGAATATCTGTTGCACTGCATAGTTTTGGAACTAATATTGGAAATATTGCTTTTGAACTTATATTGCACATGTAAGTGAGCTTGGGGTGGAAGATCCTTGAGGACCCCTTGTCTTACTGAGATTTCTTGTTTAGAGATCTCACCCCACGATTGGGGACGCTTATTTCATGTTCAGGTAATGTTGAGGGCTCAGGTGGCAGGAGGCCAGAGCTGAGTTGATATTATTATGACATGCTGACATGCTGGATGTTGACTGCTGTTATGTTTTTCTGCTATGATTATGTTATTGTCTGTTGAGACTATTGTTGGACATTGTGCCTTATTTGGTGAGCATGGGGTTTGTCCATGCCACATAGACTTGTTATTGTCTTCTTTATTTGGGTTGTATTAAAGTATCAGGATTTATGATCCAGGCTATGTGTTGTAGTCCTGTGACTTTAGATACACACATTATATTTATATATGAGGTATTCAGTTAGTTGTCTTGCAATTTACATACAGGCAATATTTTATGAAATTGATTAAGTAATCAAGTTGGCTAAGGTTAATGACGTCATAATTGAATTAAAGAAAAAGTTATTCCGCATTTTAATTAAGCGTGGCTTAATACTATAGTATGTTAACAATCCGGGTTAACACGAGCTATTACATTTTATGGTATCAGAGCACTTTCTAGGGAAAAGCCTGTATGTATTGCAATAACTTAGGATGTTTCGTTGCGTGTCTACTTTGTGTTCTCTCTGATTGGTGTGTATTATGATAATGCATATGTGACCACATGGCGTGGGCCTGATCAACTCATTCTTTGTGTAACTTGTGCAAAGTCATGGTGCCACCAAGGAGGAACCCGAGTACGAGCGAGGATCAACTGGATCCTATCCTGGCTGCATTAACTGAGATGCAGGCGGCCCGACTAGCCGACCAGGAGGCCACGAGGTTGGCAAACTAGGCGATGTTGGACGCCATCAGAGAGGCGAACAGGCGAGCCACCGCAGAGGTTCTGGAGGAGAACCGGATGGCCAACATGACTATGATGAGGGTCATGTTGGAGGAGATGAGGGCTGGTCCTGCCACTGGCCAGTGTCCTCCACCACCTCCACCACCACCACCGCCACCGCCTCCACCTCCACCTAGTCAACAGGAGGACACCTAGAGTCATATGAGTGAGGGTAGCCATTTGACGGGGGCTATGCAGGCCATTCCCGTTTTTGCTGAGGATCGATACGAGATCGACCGCCGGCTGAATGCTTTCCGCAAGCATAAGCCACCTACGTTTGATGGGTCCTACGACCCCATTGCCACTGCTAGATGGCTCCAGGCCCTGGACAATATATTCAGGGTGATGCAGTGCACCGATCCGCAGAAGCTGATGTTCGCCACATACATGCTGGAGGGCGATGCCCACGAGTGGTGGATGAACACCTCTCAGGTGTTCGAGATGCAGGGACACGTGATGACGTGGCCATTCTTTGAGAATTGCTTCCTTGGACGGTACTTCCCTTATGACGCTCGGGAGAGGAAGCAGGGAGAGTTTGACCGGTTGGTGCAGGGCTCGTTGTCTGTTGACGAGTACCTGGCCAAGTTTAATGAGCTGGTCAAGTTTGCTCATTTTCGTATGGCGAGACCGACTCCTATCTTTTTAGTTGTTAAGTTCCGGAGGAGACTTAATGAGGACATTGCTGGACACCTTGCTGGTTCTGCTTCGAGAGACTTCGGGGCTTTGGTACAGCAGTGTCGTGATATTGAGGACTACTGCAGTTCGAGTCAGGCCAAGATTGAGGTGCCACAGGGTACTGGTGGTTCCGCTTCCTGGAGAGACAGGAAGTTTGGGAACAAAGGCAAAGGAAAACAGTTGGCGGCTAAGCAAGCGCCAAACCAATTTAAGAAGACTTCTACTCAGGGGAACACAGCAAGACCTCCTGCTCCCAGATGCTCGGGATGCGGGAAGTCACATTTTGGGCCGTGTGCTACAGGCCAGCTGATATGCTTCCAGTGTGGCAAGGAGGGCCACTATTCCAGAGATTGCCCGACGACGAGAGTTACTGCAGTACAGGCAGTGCCATTGCAGATGGTTCCTACTGGGTCACCAGCAATGCCACCTACTACTGGGCGTGTGTACAC
Organism: Gastrolobium villosum; assembly: GCA_032173675.1. Classification (NCBI taxonomy): domain Eukaryota; kingdom Viridiplantae; phylum Streptophyta; class Magnoliopsida; order Fabales; family Fabaceae; genus Gastrolobium; species Gastrolobium villosum. The sequence goes on along the minus strand of JAVKPL010007261.1, from coordinate 20,269 downwards.
CCTTGATCGTCAGCAGTCGGACAGAGCTCCGAACCTGGTCAGAGGTACTGTTACCATTGGTGGTTCAACTGTTGATGTCTTATAATTTACATACAGGCATTATTTTATGAAATTGATTAAGTAATCAAGTTGGCTAAGGTTAATGACGTCATAATTGAATTAAAGAAAAAGTTATTCCGCATTTTAATTAAGCGTGGCTTAATACGATAGTATGTTAACAATCCGGGTTAACACGGGCTGTTACGGCTTTTCTTTTGTTGCTTACGTCTATAACGGTATTCCATTCTTGCTAACTGTTTCTTTTAGAGGAATATCTTCTTTCTTTTCTTCTTTTTTCGTCCTCCCAAGCGAAATGTTTTCAACATATGGTTTTATAAAGGATCTTAATCATACCAAGGAGGGCTAGAGGATTAAGGTTAAGGTGGTTTGATCTTGGAAGGTTCCTAACTTTTATCGTAAGGATTTTGACGACAATGTTTTTGGATGAACGGGTAGTGCAGATTATTTTTCCTTTTTTCTTTGTCACTGTTGTCACTTCGTCACTATTGTGATTTTAAATTTCCGTGTCTATTGTTATGATTTTCGTTGCTGATGTTTTGTCTTTCCTATTTTTTTTAGGGTGGAAGGATTCATGCCACTGTCAAGGGATCTCTACAAGTCCGGAAAAAAAATCACGGATGGAGAGGTGTATTTTATTAGAAATTTCAGAGTTGGATTCAGTAGCAGTAATTTTAGGCCAACCCGGCATAATTATCGTCTATCTTTCAACTTGAGGACTGATGTTAGATCGATTGTTCAAGCTAATTTTTCTACGAATGTATTTGATTTTGTTCATTACGACGTCATTGAGAAAGAATCATCTGAGTCTCCTTATTTAGTAGGTAATGTAATGTTTAATCACTGTTGTTGATGAATAATTTTTTGCAATTTTAATGATAAAGTGAGTGATGTCTTCTTTGCTCTGTAGACGTCATTGGTTTACTATCAGGAGTTGGAGAACTTTGTGAGCATATAGTTTCCGGTAGGGAAACAAAGATGATTGTGTTGGAACTTGTCAATCTCAAGTATACAAAATGTTAACTTTGTTGACAGTATGTTAACCGATGTATTTCATTAGTAACCTTCTTATTTCTGCTGCCAATGTATAGGGGTCACAAGCTGGAATGCACTTTATGGGAGCATTATGTGGATGAGGTACAATCTTTTTTGGCAAGCAGTGACACTCCTCATAAGGTGATGATTGTTCAACTGGGGAGGATACAGGGTTTTAGGGTATGTGTTTTGCTTCTTTTTTTTTGCTGCATCTATGTGATTCAATTTTAGCTTCTGTACTCTGTTATACATCGATGGGTGTCGATTGTTACGTGTATCTAGCTCTGAGTTTTGTTGAAATAATTGGTTTTGATACAAATAGATTGATTATAAGGATATTAGGTTGAGTGTGATCAAGATCTGGTCATTGGTCTTGTAAAATTCCTCTTGTAAATCAGTTTTTCAAGCACCGATTAGAAGATTAAAGATAGTGGAATGATCGACCTCAGTCTGGATGTGGTTGGAGAGTGAAACATGATAAATCTTGGTGTTTCTATTTCTTTTCCGATCCTTTTATTTTTCACTGCATATAACTTGTTTTGATATGTTATCCATAATGTTTTGATTATGTTTAAGGGCTGGTGAATGTTTGTTTATTGATCAAATTTGTTCATGTATGTTTTCTTGAAAAGGGATTTTAGATTTCATTGTTGACTCTTCATTACCCTTATCTTTTTAATTACCACTGCTATATCTTTGTTGTTGCATGTTACTCGATATGTCTTAAATCTTTTTTTATGTTGGGAAAGGTTCAGTTTATGTTCTATCTCATTTTGGCTTGTTTTCTTGAAAAAAAGGGTTTGGTTTTCTTTGTTTCTTGCAAAAGAAGTTAAACACAATCCACCCTCTTTTATGTTTTTGTTTTAGCCATTCTTTCTTTACAAAAAGATGCTTACCGTGCAACGCTGAAAGGTGCTAGGCACATTGAAGAGTCCAAAGGGAATCCTTTTGTAGGCTAACATTCCAAGGGACATGTGAAGGTAGTCTTCTCTTGATCTTCAAGTGCAATGTGGATTTGGAAGTAGTCTGAATAGCCATCTAAGAAACAATAGTGAGACTTATCGGCCAACCGCTATGACATCTGTTCAATGAAGGGTAAGGGATAGTGATTGTTGCAGGCGGCTTGGTTGAGCTTCCGGTAGTCTATGCAAACTCACCAACCGTTATAAGCTCTTCAGAAATTAACTTATTCTTCTGATTGGTCACTACAGTTACTCCATACTTTTTTGAAACTACCAGAACTGGTTGACCCACTGCTATTTGAAATGGGGTAAATAATGTCAGCTTGCAAGAGTTTAGTCACTTCTTTCTTAACCACATCCAGAATAAGTGGGTTCTGGCACCTCTAAGGTTGTCTCAATATGTTAGCATCTTCTTTCAATTAAATATGATGCATGCACATAGAAAGGATAATCCTAACAATGTCAGCTAAGGTCCACCTAATTGCCTTATTATTTTCATTCAATAATGCCAGCAACTTTTCCTTTTGACTCAAGTAAGAGGTTTCTTGAAACAATGAATGGTAGCTATCATTCTCCTCCATGAAGGCATATTTCAAGTGATCTAGAAGAATCTTCGGCTCTAACTTAGGCAGTTGCTCAGTGGAAGGAAGAAGTATGGTGGTTTGAACTAGCTTTGTGGCATGTACACCTCTGCCTAAAATTAAATTCTCAATAGCAGAACTACATCCAGACAACTCTATGTTAACATCATAATTACTATCAGAATTATCAGAATTCAGCTCACATTCAAAATTAACATTAATAGGTATGTCAAAATCCAAAAGTAATTCAGAATGACTAATCAAAGCAGAATAACCATCTAATGCATTAATTAGCCCAAAATTCAGCATAGAGATCATTAACCACATCATCAATCACATCAATGCATAAAATTGAATGTTCTTCTCTATGATGCTTCATGGCATCAAAGATATTGAAATGAACAATACTATCAGCAAATTCCATGGAAAGATTACCGAAATGCACATCTATCTTAGTCCTAGCTATTTTCAAGAAAAGGCCTCAATAGGAAAAATCAATTTATTTACTCTAACTAGAACATTTTCGATCAGGCTACCAAAGTGAGCATTACTCCTATTACCTAATTGGATAATAACACCAGTAGCATGCAAATGACCAAGACCAAGACCAAGAGAATGATAAACATATTCAAGCATGACATTAATGGAAACACCTAAATCTAACATGCAATCATCAAATTTGTAGTTTCCAATAATGCAAAGGATGGTGAATGTCACTCGATCTTTGCACTTCTTAGGCATGGACTGGATAAGTGCTGACACATTTTGGCTCTAGCTCACTAGTTCGTCCCCCTTCAGTTGCCTCTTATTGGTACATAACTCCTTAAGAGATTTGGCATATTAGGAATCTGCTTGATCACATCTAAGAGAAGCATGTTCACTTCGACTTTTTTGAATGCCTCAAGGATCTCCTTTTCTTGTGCTGTCTTTGCCAACTTCTTGGACTTAATGGATCTCTGAGGGAGGGGTAGAGGAATGGGGATTTTAGACCCATCATCACCTTGCTTCAATGCCTCATTGTTCTTAGAAGTAGTCTTCTCTTTTTTTATGTTGGTCCAGTCTCGGCTGCAGCTTGCTTGGACTCTTCCAGTTGCTTGCCAGACCTTAAGGATATAGCACTGACATTGCCCTTTGGATTGGGAATTATTTGTGAAGAAAAGAGTTATTAGATCCCCGAGGTTGGAGTTAGTTCAGTGATGTTGCTAACTGCCCAATCTATGTTTGTATATTATGAATTTAAGATTCAATTTGTTGTTGAAATTGTAAATTACGTGTTGCAAGCTACTTCACCAAATCTTCTATTGAAGGACCACTACTATGTTGTTGCACCGGTGGCTGTTGCACTAGCTGTCATAAGCGCAAATTGTCTCTGTTATTAAGGAGGAAAATTCTGCTAACTCTGGTTGTTCTGATTCCACCTCAGATTTGGATTATCTCTCCAGCTAGGATTATAAGTGTTCGAAAATGGATTATTTTGTTGCTAATATTGTGGCTTACCAGCAAAGACTCATTCTGCAACTACTAACTAGTGGATCAAGATAATTGTTCTCTTGTAGAGTTGGGCTAGGTATCAGTGGGATGGAGTGGATCACATTATACAACACATGTCTTGCTAGTCTGTGGAGCGAGAGACTGTGTTGTTTATGCCACTGTCAGCTACCTCACCAATGAGGTTAATCCATCAAGTTCATTTTCCACCCTTTATTGGTCTGCACTTGTCACTACCGTTGATGATGTTGATTTCTGGTTACTATGATATTGGAATGGGTGTGTTTCAACTTGAAACACACCACTACTGCTACTGTTTAATTATTCTGGTGCCAAACTGCTGAGAGTTAGTTACCATGTTTGCTATAAATTCTCTGACCATAATAGGTGTCTTGTTAACTAGAACTGCACCACTAACTGCATCAGTCATATTTCTGTCATTGGGTAACAAGCCTTCATAGATGTATATGATCAACAACTGATCAGATAGTTGGTGATGTGGATAGTTGGCAGACAGCCTCTAAAATATTTCACAATATTTGTGCAGATTCTATCCATTTGCTTGTGCCATGCCAGATATTTCCTTTCTGATTACAGTGGCTCTTGTGGAAGGGAATTTTTTTTCCATAAACAATCTTGTCATGTCATTCCAGCTTGCAAAAGATGAGGGTTGAAGGTAGTACAACCAGTCCTTAGCTCCACCATCTAAAGAAAAAGGGAAAGCTCACAATTTAATCTGCTCTTCATCAATTCCTTGTGGTTTCACTGTCCTGCAAACTACATGGAGGTCTTATAAGTGCTTATGTGGATCCTCACCTACAAGACCATAAAACTTGGGAAGCAAATGGGTAAGACCAGACTTAAGTTCAAAAGCAACCTCAAGTTCTGGATAACGGATGCACAAATGTTGATAGTTAACATCAGGTGCAGTCAATTGCTTTGTATTATCCATGCTTTCTAAATTAATGAAACTACTACTAGAATAAGTAAAATCAGAAGAACTAGAAAAATTAATAGAATGAACAAAATTAGTATACGCAATATTCTTAGTATGCTCAGACACAAGATCAAGTTCAGTGACAGTTCTATGGCTCGGCCTAGAAGCCCTTCTAACAACATGTAATGTTCTTTCTATTTCAGGATCAAATTCAAATAATTCATGTGCATTGCCACTATTCCTGGTTATACATCATAAGGTATAACATGCAAGACAAACACTGACAACATACAAACAATATTAGCATACATACATTATCAACATACAAAACATGCAAACTACAACACAATCAACATACGAAATATACCAACTACACTACAACACTAGATCAACATAGGAACATATAACAAAACTATTATCATACAAACACTAATGGCATACAAAATATGTAACTACACTAGAATCAATATACGAAACATGCAAAATACACTCCTAAAAGCATAAGGGGTTTAGGTTTAAAGAAGCTGGAGCTTATGAACGATACGTTTATTGCTAAGAGGGCATGGCAAATTTCTAATGATGATGGCCAACTTTGAGTGCAAGTTCTTAAAGCCAAGTATACAAATGGCATTAGATCTAATCACCTTTTCGAGGAAAAAAATGGAGATTCAATTCTATGGAGGAACGTCTACAAAATATGGAGGAGACTAGAAGGTTCGTTAGTTTGGAATCTAGGAGATGGAAAGGATATAAATCTTTGGTCTGACAAATGGCTTGATGGTGATAATTTATTACAAGATATGATCCTTCCAGTTGTGACCAATATTGATTTTACTAGGAAGGTGGCTGATATGATCACGCAGGATGAAGAATGGAACCTAGTGACCTTGAAGCAATGGCTTACCCCTAATGCTATTAACATCTTGCACAACACTTTACCTCCTAATCAAAAAGACGGATCAAATAACAAATAGTTTAGACTTGGTGACAGTCCTTCTATCTCGGTTAGGAATATTTATGAAACATTTCTGAATAGGGGAGATGCTAATTCGGATAGGGTTGATTTATGGTCTATATTATGGAAGTGGAATGGCCCCCAGAAGATCAAGATTTTGTTGTGGAAGATTTTGCATTGCAGATTACATACTATGAAGAAAATAGCTCAATGGGGAGAGATAGAGGATATTTCCCCGATCTGTAATAATGAAAGTGAATCTATCCTTCGTGCTTTGAGGGATTGCCAGGAGGTTAAAATGGTTTGGAACATGTTGTTTCCTTCTTGCATTGCAACTGATTTTTTTGTTGTCAACTTAGATCACTGGCTAAAGCTTAATTTAAAGGGTTAGAATGGAACTAGTGCCCCTAGCAATTGATTATCTATTTTTTTCGTAACTTGCTAGGAATCTTGGCAGTGGAGAAAATAGCTTCGTCATAGTACTGATATCCTTAGTTGGGCGAATAGGGAGATTATCATTTGCAACTTGGTCAAAGAGGTTGATGACGCTTTCTCCAATCCTACTAGTCATCTGTTGGGTAGAAGAACTGTTATTACTAATATTTCCTGGCTTTTTCCAGAAGATGGCTACATTAAAATAAACACTAATGGAGCCTCGCGTGGTAACCCTGGGCTTACTGCTTACGGAGGTGTGTTGCGTGATTATAATGGTAAGTGGCTTAGCGGATTTGCCTTTAAGTTAGGAACATGTTCTTCTTATATTAAAGCAGAACTCTGGGGCATTCTTCGTGGTTTGGAGTTGGCTTGGAATGATGGATTTCGGAATATTGAGCTTGAAAGTGATTCATTCAGTGCAATCACTATGCTTACCAACCTTGGTGTAGCAGTTCGTGAGAGTCACCTTATATCTTGCATACAGACATGGTTTCAAAGAGATTGGAGAATTAAGCTTCATCGCACTTATAGAGAAGGCAACATGTGCGTTGATTGGATGGCTAATTTCATCCTTGATAATGGGGAGGAAGTTGATGTTGTTGTTTATCGTGAACCTCCTTTTGTTATTCTGTTATTGCATTTAGCCGATGTTTCTTCTGTAGGTAGGGCTTGTACCATGGTAGTCCATTAATTTTTTCTTCTTTTTTTATGGGCTTCGGCCCTTTCATTTACCAAAAAAAAAAAAACTATAGGGAGATAAGTGAATAAAAAAATAGAAGACAAGTGATTTAAAGCAAATTCATGAGGGGTTTTTTAAACTTTTCCACAAATAAAAATATAGAAAGCTATATATAGAGTTCAACCATAAGAATTAATAAACCACTAATAAATATTAATTCAAGTGGAAAGGAAATTATTTCTCTTAATCAAAGGTCTAGAGTCCTAGAAATAAATCTGATAGTACTTTAAAAGGATTGAATATAAAAAATAAAGTAAATTGTTAAACAATAAAATTGTCTCAAAATAATTATTCTTTTTAAAATATTTTGTTTGATTTAAACCTTTGTCATTTAAAAAAAAAGTTAAAAAACATTAATAAAGTAAAAATATAATGGGTTTAAAGTTTGTAAAGTTACTTTAAATAACTTTATCTAATGTTTACCAAAATATACACTAAAAAATATGTGGGGTCCATGTGGACCCATGTGCAGAAAAGAGAGAGAAAAAGAAAATATGGTTCACATACTTTTTATATGTATTTTGGTAAATATTAGATAAAATTTTCTAGAATAACTTTAGAATTTTTTTTTTAAGAAACTTTAAACCCTTAATAAATATACAAATATTCACAATATCGACGGATTGTGAGTAATTTGTTCGTTTTTTAAAATTTGAAATGTTTATATTTTTTTCTTAATCCTTTTATAAAACCTTAAAAAATAATTTTTTTTTTGGTATAAAAATTTTAAATTAAGTGCTAACAAATACCTTTAAGATAATTATTATGGATTTAAAAATAAAAATGTAATCCTTATTAAATATTTTTGTGTGCATTATACGTACTTGATAATTGAATTGATTTTATTTCATTTTTTGAAATTTCTCAATTGATTCTTTTGATATTCGGTTATTTAATTTTTTTTTTGGTAAATAATATTAGATTAATTTAGTTCGAGAGGAACATGATGAAAAGCGATAAAAATCTCTACCAAAATTTTAAACATATTGCGGCTATTCTTTTGGAATTTATTGCTAAATTTTATTTAATGCATCGATCTAGTAATTTTTTTTTTATTTCGCCTCATCATTATTGTTATCAACTTTAATGTACAGGTTCATTTTCGTAACATCTTGGACCTGTTCAGCCTGAAAATTCTGTGAAAATTTAAAACGAAACTGTTTAGATTTTCTTTTTAATCATTTTCCTAAAATTTTATGAGACTAACATACTCAACCATAATCTCAGCAAAAGACACATGAGAAGGTACTGAGGAAGGTAGAGAACAAACTAAGAAGGAAAAAAAAAAAACTCGAATAATATGCTATGCATATCTGGCAAAAGAGGATACCACTAATTTTGCTAAAGCAGCTGATAACAACCATCACATCTAACAACTCAAATTTTGGCAAGTTAAAAAACATTAATTATTTTTATATTTCTCTAATACATCATTTCATACAAGAGCCCTTTGACATGGTATCAAAGTTGAAGTGATCATGAGGTAGATTAAAAGTAACTAGCTCACATTTCAAATCTAAAAGATTCTTGCATAAATTGATGTGCTAAATAAATATAATCTAAAATCATTAAAGACTATCACTTTATTGCTTAAACTTTGAAATGATTGCTTATTAATTACATCTTTATTTTCTAGCTCAAGCGTACATGAATGTAAATGATCCTCAGGTCATGTGAGATGTTACTTTACAATGATCCACATGAGAGCATGTGGATGTTACTATTACAACAATCCACATGAGAGAGGATTTGAAAGTAAACTGGCTTTGAAGGCCGAAGCATGTGAGAGGGAAAAACAAAGATTTTCTTTGCGGAAACACACATGCAAATAATTTTTCATGCTTTAAGACAGCATGATGTTACCTTGTTTACGATCTGATCGCCAAGGAGATCACTTGTCAGGTTTGAAGGGTTCAAACCCTCTAATGTTGATCCACACCACCCTTCGTCAATGATGCAAAAACACCTTCTTGAAAGCCACCAGTTGTACACCACAGAGAGGCTTGCTATGCGCTCAATAGGTGAAGATGGAGGCTAGGTTTAGTGTTTAGAAGAGTGAAGTCTTCAACATGAAAACTTCACAAGAGTGTGGCGCATAGAATGAGGAGAATAAGCTAGGTTTTTGTGAAAAATCCTAAGAAGGAACTACTAACCCTTTGTGCGCATTAGATGGTGTTTTAGTAGGGAGAGAATGAGAAGATTTTCCTCACTTGAAAATCCCTCAAGATGTAGGATTTGTTGCAATTCAAAATTGCCAACAACTCTCACTTTGAATCCTTATGAGACTAGGTCCTTATCCTTTCATGATTCTGACCTAATGGTCATCATATGACCACTCACTTATGCGCCCCACTCTGTCCCAAATTGAGTCCAGATACGTTGAGTAGTTGCATTCAATTTTGAACCAACTAACTCAACCAACCAAATCAAAATTAGAGCACATTTAGTTGACAAGATGACACTCATTTGCAACTAAAGTGACGCACTATTCCCTCATTGGATGAGATCAAATATCTTCTCTTGATACAGGGGATTTGTTCCAACAAGATCTCATCTTATCCTTTTGTTATGAAACGACTTTTCATAGCCAATTCAAATTCGAATTCAAATACTTGAATTCAAATGTTCAAACATTTAAATTCAAAATTCAAATTTCAACTTTCAAATTTCAAATTCAAAATTCGGATTTCAAAATTCAAATTTCCAAATTCCAAATTCAAACTTCAAAATTCAAAATTCAACATTTAAATGTTTGATAATTAATTTAACTAATTAAATTAATTAGTAATGTTTTGGACCATCCAAACCCATTACAAGATCCATGCGCCCTCTTCCCTTCAGGTGGGCTTCCAAACAGCTTCTTGGGCTAACAACCATTATTAGTCCCAACACCTTTAAAGCTAGTTCATCATGACTACAAGGTGTTAGTGTGTGACCCATTAGATCTAACATAGCCTCTGACATAAATGGGCTCGGGCCTAACAAGCCCACAACCCAATTAATGACAACACAGAGCACTAGCAATGCTTTGTTGCCCCAGAGCTAGTCAGATTAATGATTTGATCATCCTATTATACATATTTGGTTACCGTATGTATTTTCCTTCGTCTCGGTTATCTTCCCATTAACCTAGGGTAAGGAAATGTATCAACCCCTGCGGTTTAGGGTAAGCTTTATTCGAAATAAGGAATCTTCAATTTACTGACTCTAAAGGCAGATCATATCATGATCTCTTTTACTATGCATAGATTTCCGAGTCCTTGTAAATGTCATCCCGATTTCTCCGGTTTACAGATAACCTAATCTCTCACAGAGATTTGACGAATTCCTTCAGCTTATCACCCTAACCCTGTGCTCTTTCAGGACAGGCCCAACAGTATACCTATGAGTCTCCATGTTTCAGGCAGACGAGGCATACAATCAAAGCATGCCTTCTAGAACACTGTCTAAGTAATAACCTCTGGTCTAAGGAAAGACATACCCAAATATAAAGAGACTACTCTAATGATACTATCTGTGAGATTTCCTCATAGAATCTCTTTTTGGGTCTGTTCAGTGCGAACTATACTCTTATAGGTCCACCCACGACTTTAGCTAAGACATCTTCATATCTGTAGCACATGAGGCCTTTACCGTGTATCCATATACAAGTAGATAAGTTGTGCTAGTCTTACCCGAGATCACTGATCCTCAATCTCAGTGTCTCTAGACTAGGAACATAAAATTAGGAATAAACGTGCGATATCTTTAAATCCTCATGATCGTGATCTCATCACAGATACTCAAGAGATACTTGTTCTATTCCAAGGGATTTATCCAGTTTGTTCATATAATATTAACGATAATATCGAGACATAATATGAAACTGGATAAAGAGTGCTTTTATTCATTTGCAACAAAAAAGTTCTACATCCAGTGTCCTTTATTTAATCAAAAGATTGTCTCTAGGACACTCATATTTCCGATATTTGTATTCTTCGTGGCTCAATTGTCAGTCTTATAGTTTTCCTCCGTGAGAAAGTAAAGAAAGGAGGTACTCTTGCACATAGGGCACTTTGGATCCTTCTCAGATAACATGACATACATGAGGCAGCGAGGACACCCAACCAAAGGCATGGCCTTTATTTCTCGGGCACTTTTGTGCTGCACAGTTATTTCTTCTTCAACTTTCGTTGGCATAACATATGAACTCTCACAAGTACTCATATCTGATGAACACGATATTGAAGTTGAAGAAGACGCTGGCCACTCAATTGTTGATGAGTTCGTTGCCTCTGGTGATGAGGCCCTGTTCATCGCACTCAAATTCATATCTGAACTTCTGTTGCTCATGTTGTCGCAATTTCGCAACCTTTCCCTTGCAAAGTGATTTGTTCTTCCCTCTATGGACCTGATAAAAAACCAAGACAAAAAAAGATGAGCACGTAGTGGAATGTTTGAGAACACTTGAAAAGAGGCAGTTCAGAAAATTCATATTATACTTTCTTTTTGAAGGTAAATGGAAGACATTTTTAGCAAAAAGAAAATCTTACAGAAAGAGAATTTGAAGAAAAAGGGATGCAAGAGGGTTTACAACACTACACTACAATGTCCATTTATAGGGGGTAATTTTTTTTTTTCTTTGGGGAAAAAAACGTTCATCAATTTTTTTTTATAACATAAGTTTATCATTTTAAACGATACAATACAACTCTACTATGTAGCACCGATACGACACGTGACACGACACGACACGACACTCCGACACGTCAATTCTAAAAAATTATGGATTTCGACATGTTGGGACACGTTTTAATATTAAATAATATTTTTTATTTATTTAGTGTATATTTCATTTAATTTTTAATAATTTAACAAAAAAAGAAACTAAATTAATAATACCCATCAACACGTTATAAAGATTTTTAATAAAAAAAATAAAAACTGGGATTAATATCATATAGAGAGATCAAATCATATTAGAGAGAGATCAGAAAGAATGAGATACAATAAGAGCGTAATAGGAATTACAACACTACACTACAAGGGGAAAAAAGACAAAAAAAAATAAAATTGATATAATCATGTGGAAGCTTTATTAATATATTTTAATTTTTTTAAAATTTAAAAAAAAATTTAAAAATTACGAAAATTTTTTCACGGTCAAATGCGCGCGTGTCGGATAGTGTCGGAAAAAGTAACGTTTATCGATCTTATGTTTTTACATGATACAACTCTATATCATTTTAGATAAAATAACTAGTTCTAGTGTATAATTGGTGACTTTTTTCTTACCTCTTCTCTCTTCCATTTTTTTCTCTTTTCCTAATCCTACATAAGAGAGAATATAAAAAATTATCAAATACATACCAAAACAACATCGTTTCATATAAAATGACACAAATTAATTTGTGTCATTTAAAATAATAAATATTTTTTTCTTCTTTTATTCATTTCAATTGGATCTAGCTCAACTCGATACTTTTAATTAAAGGAAAGAAACTCTCATTAGGATACAAGAAGACCTAATTTATTCCAAAGAAATAATTAGATAATAAAATATATAAAAAATTACTTTTACGTGTATCAATCATTAATCTGCGTATATGGGAGGGAGAAATCATACCTAAAAATTTCTCTGCCTCTATACGCCAAATGTAAATGATTACGAGAGCAGAACTGCGACAGCGGAGTTATAGTTATCTGGTCAAACTATTCAGTGTTCGATGGAAAAAAATAATTGCTAGGTTTACAATTTTCAGCGGAACAAAACGGCTTTTCGACTGTTATAACTTTTTTTTATAATTAATTATTAAATTGACCTTAATTATAAATTATTTCGAAAATTTAACTTCCCCAACAAATATAATACCAATCTGCCCCTATTTCTCCGTCGACCACTAAGTCTATCCGGGTACATCCCTCCCTACCGGCATATTTTTTGAAATTTTTTACCTATCCAGGTAGGGAGGGATGTTCCCATGTATAGTTCTTGAATATGAGAAAATGTATAGTTCTTGAATATGAGAAAATGGTTGAATTATTTACCGGGTAGGGAGGGATGTACCCGAGTAAATCTCTACCAGAAACCCTAAAATGAAATAAAACTCAAGAGACTAAAATGAAATCCCATTGAACTCAAGAGAGTCAGGTCTTGGATGCAAAATGAAGCATGAGGAGGCAGAATTATGCATGGTCTCTGTCGAATAGGTTCAGAAATTCACACATCCCATGACAAGAAGTGATACCTGTTCAAAAACTGCAACAAACCAAATCAAGAAAAAAATGCAGAGATGTATGAGGAACAAGTACAAGAGCAGTAAAGTTGAAAGGTACCCTTTTCTCATAAGCATTCATTCAAAACCAAACTTGCAAAGAAATCAAAAAAAGTTTAGAATTTTCAACCAACCCAAGATTTGAAAAAACCATAGCAAGTGGTAGGTGACAATACCGTGGGAAGATGGGATAAAAAAATTAACATAAGATGAAGATAAGAGGAGAAACCGGTTTTGTAAATTGTATGTCTGTTGGTTGCTGCAGAGATCTGGGAGGGGTTTTGGGGTTTCTGGTAGAGATTTACCCGGGTACATCCCTCCCTACACGCGTAAATAACTCAACCATTTTCTCATATTCAAGAACTATATCCGGGTACATCCCTCCCTGCCCGGATAGGCAAAAAATTTCAAGTTTTAAAATTTAAAATAAATGTGATGAGTAAATATATACATTACTAATATTATTAACAATATGCATATTGTTATGGGCCACCCAAGAGACCCACATTCTAGAAGGCTCACCAGAAGGCAACAGAAAGAGGAAACTAAGAGAAATAAAGGAAATATTCCTTTAATGTATAAATCCTAATACGACATTAATGGATCTAGTAATGGGCTCCAGAATAGTCAATGGAGGTCAGAGTTCCACTACTTGCAGGTAAATTCTATAAACAAAGGGTAAAGTTTACAGATATAATTTACTCTTTCTGATATATGTTGCATTGTGCACACCCACCCACTATTTGGCTACGTCATTATTCTACGCACAATGATCTGTCACCTCAAAGGTATCTTCTTCATAGATATATGAGAAAGTCATATATCCAAAATCTAACATCGTAGTCTTTAACTACATACTTCTATCCCAAGGATAGAACATAATTAGAATTGTTGTATATGAACTAGTTATGCCTGATATTACAAAATAAGTTAATATTTTAGAACTAATAAATAATTTTTATGATAACACATGATATGAAATTCATAGGTAAAATTTTTCATAACAATATCAATATTAGGTTACATTTTTTTTTAATAATTTTTCATATTAATAGCATTCACTAACCATTTCTTCGATACTGGTTATAGCAGGAAGTGTACGGGCGAACGTGCAACAGGAAATGAATGATTGCTGAAGAAAATAAATGATTCTATAAATTGCTGGTCCCTCCGTTCACTGTTTTTTTAACTCTAACTTACAGTCTAAAAGTAAATGAACCGATTGCATAAAAATATATATAAATAAACCAATTACGATCAAAGAGAGAATAAAATGCAAGAGTTTGAGAGGCGAAATAGTGATTTTTCTTCATTTTATTTGGATGTTTAAAATTCTTTAAAACATAAAAGTCTTTCATGTTAGATATGTCTCCTTCTTTGCACTTAGTTCTTGTTAGTTGGAATCTATCCAGCACCGATACCGACACGGGACACGTGACACGATACGACACTCCGACATGTTAATTCTAAAAAATGTTATATTTCAACACGTTACTACACGTTTTGATATTAAATAATATTTTTAATTTATGTAGTGTATATTATATTTAATATTCAATATTTAACAAAAAAATGAATCTAAACTTATAATATTATAGATTTTGCAAAGAAACATAAGATATTCTAAATATTTATATTAAACTCAATAAAATAGTAATCGTAATCCAATGAATCTAATAGTTGGAACTAAAAACTCAACGCAACACAACCTTTAAAACTTTTTTTTTTAATTTCTATAATGCGAGTTGGAGTGTCGGGTAGTGTCGGAGTGTCCGAAAATGTCGGGAAGTGTCGGACACGACACGTCAGGATTTTTAAAGTGTCGATGTTTCATACGTTGGAATTTCGAGTGAGTGGGTGTTGAGAGGTATATTTTCCGAAGAAAAGAGTTATCGTTCTCAGGAAACAGGTTGAATTATTTTTCTTTTTATTTTTCTGAATTAATAATTCTGCAATTGGAATTTAATTGTTTTTTTGTAAAAAGATAATTTTTTTTGTATTCTTATTCAACTATCAAAATATGAATTAAAGGTAAAGAAGTGTTTATCAATGTAAAAAGGCTTCTGGGTATGTTAAAATCATGGATGACACAAAAGTATTTGCATTCCTGCAAATTTCGTTCAAAGCTACAACAAGTTTATCTCAATTTCTGAAGTACTACAACGAGTTTAATTGAAACTTCCCAGAATCAACATTAAGGTTCAAGAAGATCTTTTTCCAAAGGTTCTTAAATCTTTCTAGAAAATTTATCAGAAAATCACCTTTCGATTATCCCTAAACAAGAAGGGTTCAATTGACTCTTAACAGAAACGCATTTCCCAAATTATTTCTGTTGAAAAACTCAAGTTTCATTCCCATGAATCTCTTGAGTTAGAAAGGTTAAAAGAATCAATCGAATGAGAAAATACAAACAATAACGAAGAACATCAAGAAATAGTCATCCAATCATTCTCACATACCCAGAAAAGAAAAGAACTTAGAAATCCATTGACAGAAATATTACAAATCCAAAAAGTAAAGAAACAAGCATTACCAATATTCAGTAATGAACCGGTCCTTCAAGCATCAAGGACCCTAAACTAGATCTACTGATGAACAAACTGCAGGAGTGTGAAAACCGAAAGCTTCGCATGCAGATCCTTGATCCTCTCCCTTGAAGATGCGTTGTCAATGCACTCCGAGATCAAGAACTTGGAAGAAAATGGAAACGCTTTCAAGAAAACCACAAAACTCAGAATCTTTCTCAAAAAGCAAAAGTAAACGAAAATTACTCAGACTAAAACTTTCTATCTTTTTAATATCTAATATCTGTATCTGATATATCCTCTTCTTTTTCTAAAAACAACTCAGAAAAGTCTCTTTGTATCATAGCCATCCATTTCTTTTTCATCCAACGGTTCAGATTTGCTCCCTCCTTTTTCTCCATATGCTGCTTCTTTTTTAAGTGAGCTGAAGGTAAAAAAAAAAAAAAAAAAACAGGTAAGTAACAAGCCAAATATTATCATTTTCACTTCTTACCTTTATTTTTTTACATGGGCCTTTACTTAACTCAATTGGGCTTAATTTACCTGCAAAAACACTAATTAACAGCCCAAAGACACTTAAATAACATAAAATAATATAATATTAATATATATAATTGGGTGCTAACAAAATACCCCAAACTTAACCAATTGCTTGCCCTCAAGCAATCAAACAAACTTTCATTCAGAAAATAGCCTGTTAGCTCCAAATGCATAGTCCCTTAGCACCATAAAATTAAACTTAATAACTTAGTTAAATTTATTAACCATCTATGCAAAAACATCATACTTCTTAAAGCATTGACCAGGCTTAATGTTAACCAATTCCTTCATCAAATTAATCATCTAACTCCAGTCAATCAGTAATTATAGAAGCATTCAACCAAAAACTCATGCACAATCAATCAGTTGCAAACCTTAATTTAAACTGATTCAATTGACATTCCACTGAATTACTTTCCAGATATATTCAATTAATCACACTCTTTCATTTTTATAAGGAAGGTTCACTCATTGTCATCATGCATGATTGCTTCCAATCTACACAACCATTTAGAAACTTGAAGTCCAATATGCTATCTCCATCAAAGGGTCTTTAAAGCTTGTAATGAGGCAGGGCTAGGATTTTTGTTTTTCTAGTCACTTAGCTAATTAAGCTAACCCTTTAGTGCCTAACTATTCCTCATTAGCTTTTTCTGATCTTTTTGCCTAAACAAGACAAAGGGAAATTACTAACTCTCTCTCTCTTTTGTATTGATTACCTTTTTTCTTTTTTTTCTTTTTCACTTTCACAATTTTTTACTTTTGCCTTTTTCCTTCTTCTTTTAAACAGTAAGCTCAGAGATCTCTTTTTTTTTCTTTCTTTTTTTTACAGAGAACTCTTTTTATAAGATCACTTGTTCCCCTTTTTCTTCTAATATTTTTTTTACCTTCTGATACTCTTTTCTTTTCTTAGTTTTTCTCCCTTCTCTTTATTACAACCAATTTCCCTTTGCCTTACTTAGCTTTTTGTATTTCTAAGCTAACGAGCATTAGCTAAACACTAAAGATAGCTATATAGGGTGGACAAGGAATTTGGCTTATAATATCAGGGTGAAACAGAAAAGAAAGGCTTCAGGCTCAAATAAAGGGACCAAGGGATATAATTGAAGGGTAAGGCTTTTGGCTCTAGGCTACATATTCAGAAACAATGCCCCAATCACATAGAAATAGCATATCAGTCATCCTAACAGAGTGCAGCATTCAAAACATCAATACATAATGACCAATGACCACTCACAAAGGAATAGTGTTTAGGTTCAAAATACCTCACATAGGTTGTTAATTCAGTGGTTTATCAGTGAATCAGCAAATCAGGGATTACAACAAAAATTAATGGCATGCCAATTGATTTTAAGCTTATGTAAACACTGATCAACTAAGTTAAATCCTTAATTGACTAGGAATTAAATTACTTAAACCTGGCTATACTCAAGCAATGATAATGTCAAGCACATCAGGTTATAAATTATTTCCAATCAGCAAATACAAGAAAAATTATTGGTAACAGCATAAATCACAAAATCACCCCAAACTTAAAATCAAGCTGGGTCCTCACAGCAGTACATAAAAATAATAAATTGAAAAGTAAATTAATAAGTAAATAATTAAATCAATAAATTAAGAACCTGGGTACCAACACTTGATATCAGCTTTCAGAAAAGGTATCGTCCACATCAACCACATCATCATCTGACCTCTGCTCAGCAGCTCTAGAAGTCCCCTCATCACCAATTTGTTGCAAAAGATAGGCTAGAATTTCAGGGAATTCCTCCTGGGGGAAAGTTTCTTGATATGATTTCATACAGCAGTGTCTAGAGGTTTTTATGTATTTAATCAACCCCTTGACACATTGCTGTAGTTCCATAATTTGGTCCTTCATTTCTGAAACCTGCCCTTTTTCTGCTCCTTTAGAAGGCTGAGTTGAAGATGTTTTTCTTTTTCTACGTAAGCTGGACTCAGCTATCCTCTTCAGGCAGATCTCATTCATTGGTGAGTTCGGAATTGGGACCAATGCCCTATCTTCAGAAGAGGAAGGTACTCCAGCTGCATCACACAACAGCTTTACCAAGCATGGAAAATAAAACGGTCCTGCTGTTCTTTTAGAATTCTCACATAATTCTTGGTGAATCAGCCTCTCAGGGTAGAATGGCAGACCTTGCAATATGCAATAAACTACTACACCAACTCTCGTTGATAAGTGGTTCATGTGGAGTTTGGGGAAGATGCGATGTCTTACAAATTTAGCCCAGACTTGAGCTTCCTTTGTGAGCTCAGTCGTTAGCATCTTTTCAGAATCCCATTTTGTTTTGGGATTTCCCGTGAGTATCTTTGCCATCATTGAATGAACATTCGCTTGAGTCCTGTCTGTAAGACACTTCAAGTACCAGTTGTAGTCCCCATCCTTGAGGTTATACACCTCCTGAATTTTTGCTGGGGATATATCCACCAGCTTTCCTCTAACGAGGACTTGAAGAGGCTCATCCTCCTCCGGGAAGTTGGCCACAAATTCGTGAACCAATCTGACTGGCACCCGAACAGATGGATGACTCGCAAAACTTTCCCATTGCCATGGTTTGACATGTTGCCATACGAAAAGCTCCATGTACCCTCCTTCTTCAGTCAAGTCGAATCCTCTTTCATAATGAATTCGCAGTTTGTCTGTATCCAACTCCTTAAGACGTTGTGATACTCTTGCTGAAATAGGAGGCTCTGGAGATGAAGATTGATCTGTTGCTGATTTTCTAGTGGTTTGAACACGAATAGCTTTACCCTTTACTGCTCCGTGCTTGGTTTTTGGTGCCATTGTGACTAGAATATGAATCAGTAAGCAATTCGAAAGAAAAGTGATCTGTTAATAAATTCCAGCAACTCAGAATTAACATAAGGAATCAGCAATAATATAGAATAAAATAAATAAATAGATAAAGCAAATAAATTATTATCCACAATTTCTAGAATATATAAAAAATTACAGAATATAGAAATCAATTACAACTCAGAATTTTTATCATCAGCCGAGGAACAAATACCTAAAAGTGAAAGTAATTTAATCAAAAATACCATATTCGGAAATTTAGAAATATCACTCATAAACACCTTTAAATAAAACATCTCACAGGCACATGCAAAGTTGCAAAATCAAGGAGTACTTGCATTTCTTGGCAAATTTGTGATTTTCATTTCTCACAATATTTCAGGTAAAAGTGGAAAACAAAGAAAAGAAAAATAAATATAAATATAAATAGAAAAAAAAAATTAAAAGCCCTCACATGAAATTAAACCCGAACAATAAAAAAAATTATTACAAATCAGAAAAAAAAAATTAAAAAAAATAAATAAAGAAATAAATAAAAATTTAGATCCCAAACAATCGGAATCGGGTTTGTGCTACAAAAGGGAAAAATGGTAACAATATAGGCAGAAGCAAAATCATGTTAAGTTTAAGTTTTTTTTTTTTTTTATAGAACATACCTGAGTGCGCAAAATGGTGAGGGGAATTTGAGAGAAACAAACCGACACCAGAATGCAGGAAATCCGATCGTTCTCGCTTGAGATTGAACGAATGATGGAACCAGCTCAAAATCCAAACCTTATTTACGCAGCACGCACGGCGGTGAAGAGATCGCGTAAGGATGAAGGAGAAAAGAAGAAAATAAAATGACGGTGGAGGAGAGATTGCGTAAGGAAGAAGAGAATATCGCGCAAGGTGGACGAAGATGTTCGCGAAAAAGAAATACTGAAAACGGGAGCTAGGGCATGGA